>JAJMAX010000078.1:0-52151 GCA_030565105.1 Vanderwaltozyma verrucispora
TTTCAAAAAGGGTTTTTATAGTGGGGACTTTTTTTTCATTTCAAAGTCCAACCAGCCCTAGTACACATATATGTAATTATTTTTTAGTCTACTAGAACACAAGCAGATCGACGAGAAAATATAACGTATGTAAATGAAAAACTGAAAGCTGGAGAACCAAAGAAATTAATATGAAATATTTGTTCCAGCAGGCCAATTGTTTACGCAAGAAATTTGGGGTAGGCGCCTGGGGAAGAACAACAAGTCTTTGAAGCAAAATTTGGGCGCCAAAAGGGCATCTTTTTAATAATTGTAGGTCTTTAAAATAAATCTTGGTAAATATGTGGTACACATATTGTATTTAGATATGTAGAAATATATATTCATATGTTAACAAGAATAACACTGCCCAAAGTTGGAAGAAGCAGCACGTCCAGAAATGAAGGTATTTCTGGCCAAGATGTTACTATTTAAAACCACACAGTTCATTCAATGACCGCTTATCAAGTCCTTGATAGAGGTCAATATCTAACCTGTCTTTGTAAGATCTGGAAGAACCGGTTATGAGCCCTGTTACAAGCGACTTGTATTTCGATGTTAAACTTAATGGAGAGGACAATTTTAATAGTTGGTACTTTTCGTTATCAAAAAAACTTTCAATTATTCGCATTGAACTTTCCGAATATTTTGAAAAAAACGGCACGGTGACTAACTCTTACGTAAGGAAGTTGATGAAGATGCAACTATAAAAGATTCAATATTAAATTTATTGGATACATCTGTTAAAACGGTTATGTTGTCAAGTTCAGAACTTTAAATTCAAAAGGAGATTAGAACTTATATTTTTACTCATTTTAACCATTCTGCAAGCCAAGTCACGATGTTCTTAAGAGAAACTTACGGAACTCCAAGTGTTGGTACTACTGCCAAATTGTTCAACAAGACTAAATCTATGTTTAATAGTTCCATTGAAGAACAGCAGGTTTGGATAGGACAAGTTATTCGATTAATCGGACAATCTGTCATTGCTGCAGAAGGAGGAACCTATCAATCTGAGGCGGAAAAAGAAATTGCTGTGTTGAAGGTGTTTGATCATTTTGCGGCTATGATGCTGATGGCCTTAAATCCTGATCACCAAGAACATTGCTTAAATTTCTTGGGGAGAGATGAACGTATCACTTCTAGAGATGTCGTTTCTCTTATCTCCAATCATGGTCAGTCTAACAACACTGTCATGGTTACAGGCACCAAATTCCAGAAGGGTGCTAAAAAATCACGCAAGAAGAAATGCCAATTGTGTGCTAAGGATCACTATTTAACTGACTGTCATAAGTTCAAACAGGCTTTTCCTGATGCTGCTGTCAGTAAGAAGTATGAAAACAAAAATGAAACCTGGCTCAGTGCGTCTGACAATGCTATTAACAGAGATCACTGGGTTTTTAGCAGTGGTAGCAGTGTTCACATGTGTAACGATAGGAATAAATTTGTTGATTTCAAAGCTGGTACTGGTTCTCAAATGTCAGGTGTCGCTGGTAATGTTGAAGTTGAGGGTTATGGTACTGTGGTCACAGATACTCAAACTTTCAACAATGTTTCATATGTTCCTTCCTTACCGTTCAATTTAATTTCCGTTTCTGCTGCTTCGAAAAGGGCCAATATTAGTTTTCTGTTTTCTAATAGTAAAGTGATGACAAATAATGATGGCAATGTCAAACAGGTTGGTTACACTATTGGAAATATTTATGTTTTAGGAACTCCTGGTAAATCTGTTGAGATATAGTGTAATACTTGAATTGAGTAGGAACACTAAGACCAGCACGAAAAATCATTCCAGCATTAATTTTACTTTTACCTTGTATATAAACTGATCATATTTCAGTTTGTATTTTTCTAGGTTTTCCTTTTATATAGTATTGTATAAAGAACCATGCAGCAAAGTCCTGCTTTTAAGTTTCATAAAATGAATTCAAATGTGTCTAGTAACTTTCAACATAATAGTTACATTCATTACGTTTATAATTAAGTAAGTAAGTACTCACATGTTACTTCATTACCCCTCATCTTACTCCATAAAAGAAGGGCGTAATACAAGTACCAAATACACTTCTCTTATAACAGATGTCATTAATATCTTCTTGCATTGTATGGTATTATCCTTCAGTCTCTAATTTCATCATTATGCACGAATCGCACAGGGTTGAATCTTTTAATATAGGTCTTGATTTTGGGCAGGGCACGGGACAAACAAGTTATGAGCAACCTTTACCCCTCCACGCCCAGTTCTAGCATAAGATGGCTAAGTTCAATATTCTATACCCTACCCTATTATTAACTTTTACCCATATGATAGGGCTAAATTGCTAATAACTCAAATATATGTACAATAATATAAGTTAATTGCTGTCATTATATAAGGACTACTTTAAAATTAAAGATGTTCATTGAAAAATAAACGATTAAATAAATGAATATATTAGAATAATAAATATATAAATATATAAATATATAACAAATTTTCATATCTGTCACGATATTAATTTAATGTATATATTCTTTATTAAAAACTTAATTTTTCCAAAGTTCTTAAAGTTTTAGCTGCACCATCAACAATCGACAAATCTTTATCAGTTTGTTCAATTTTTAATTTCGATCTATTTTTTTCTAATCCTTCTAATAGCATACATGCTTTACAGATCTTATTACTGGATAAATATCCACATTTTTCACACCTACTACCATCAACAAATTGTTTAACTTTCTTTTTACTATTTTTATTTTTACCATTACCATTGCCATTATTTTTCTTTAATATTAGACTTTCACCACTTGCTATTATATCAATAATACAACTTGGTCTAATATTTTCAAAGTTTTTCATTAATTCTCTAGCTGTACCCCTGAATGCTTCTGGTGCATAAGTACATTCTGTTGAAAAATAATCTAACTTTTTATAATGTGCATATAATACAATTTCTTTTTGGTATGAATATTTAAATGGCTTTGATCTCTTTATTGGTGATCCACTACTTTTTGTTATTATTGACGTAGATTTTTCTAATCTTGATACATCACCTCTTAATATATTCATTAATACAGTTTCTGCCATATCATCTGCATTATGACCTGTAACAACATGGTTAATTCCCAATTTTAAGGCACCTCTATCTAATGATTGCCTTCTTAACACACCACAATATGTACAACTATTTCTAACACCTGCAATTTCAACAATTTCATCCATTGTCCAATTGTATAAATCTTTATATGAAAAAATTGATAATGGTAAATTATATTGTTTTTGATTTCTTTCAACTGTAGCTAATGAATCATCACGATATCCAACAATACCTTCATCGATACTTAATAAATGAATTTTAATACCATAGTCATATCTTTCATTTAATAATTTTAGAATATATGCCAATACTGTTGAATCTTTACCACCTGAGGCACCAACAGCAACTTTTTCACCCTTTTGAAATAACTTGTTTTCAATAATTGTTTGATGTATTTCTGTTTCAAAAACATGAAAGAAACATAATTTACAAATTTTTTGTAAGTTTTTGGGTCTTCTTATAATTGCTTTACGTGCATGACATAATTCACACAATTGTGAAATTTTTAAATTATTATTTTTATTTACTGGATCAGATGGAGCTACAAACATTGTCTTAGACTTATATATTAAATCAATACCTTTTCGTCTCTTAAAACTGGAAACTTTGAGCTATTATTTAGTTTTTTCTATTGAAATAAAGTTACCAGTGAGACTAAAGAAGATATTCTACTTAAATATTATTGATTTAGTGCTATTATATTACCAAATACCTTCCCATTTCATGCGATGAGCTTGTAATATTTCATTCAATCTTAAAAAAATTTTCATATTTTTTTTTCACTTATTCTATTACTTCCAATTTTTTCAAAGACTGCATCGCATCGTCTTATATTCATTGGAAAAAGTGAGAGTGTGGCCATATATATTTCAAAATGAACCAATGTCTCAATTTAAATACCATTACTAATATTTTTTTAAGTTCTTCTGACTCTATAATTAGTACACTTCGTAAAATCCAGTCTCAATTGCTACAGTTGAGACTGAAACAGAACTTATTTTTTTCATTGGAAAAAAAGTTAAAAGGGAAACCACAGTGATCTGATTAACTGTCATTTAACTGTCATTGTTCATTTGTTTTACTCTTCTAGTAGCACGATGTAATTTAGTAGATGTATTGTTTACATCCTCTTCCATCATATCTAATAATTCATTTTGTTGTGATAGTTCGTTATTCATCTCTATTGAAATATTTTTTTGTCTAGTGACTATTTTTTCTAACTCTAATAATTCATTATCTTGTTCTTTAAAAATATCTTTGTGCTTTTGTAAAAGTTGTTGATTATCTAAAGTTATAGTCTCATCAGTTTCTCCCAGTTTCCTTCTTCCAACAGATGGCTTTTTTGGTATCTTATTTTTACCAAATAGAGCATCTTTTAAAGATTTATCTTTACTAGCAAAGGTGTTATTAAAAGAAGTCGTTTTATTTGTATCATAATCTTTAGACATTACTATTTCATTTACGTCATTTCTCAGCAGTTCAAGTAAATTTTTGCGTTTATTAATTTCTTTTTCATCAATATCGTTATTATTTTTGACGTCTAATAGATATCTTTCTAATTCGTTTAACTTAAGCCTTAGTTTCATTAAATTTCTGATATTATTACCATCATTTTTAGATTGTTCAACTTGTAATTTACAATTTCTAAATGCTTCTAGCCATATTTTAGAATCATGTAAATCATTTTTATCATCATCTGTTAATGAAAAATTATTATTGAAAGAATCTGTTTTTTTCTCATCATCATTATTCTTAATTAGATTACCAACATATATATTCCAGTCATCTTCAATATTTAAGAAATAAGTAACGTATTCTGAGTTTTTCCAACGTGTATCGAACGAATCATTTAGAAGTTCATTTAAAAATTTTGATAATATAATCTTTCTCTCTTCAATAACATTTATATCAATATTACTACTTGGCCAAAATCCAAATGGTCTTGAAGGGAAAGTATAAGGTAATTCAGTACCAAATTCTTTCTCCAAACTAATTTTTAAATTCCAAAATTCAGAAAACCTTCTATAAACTCTGTGATCAATCATCGACACACTATCATTTTTAGAACCGCCTTTAAATACTTGTATTAATAACCCATATGTTGCATACGATTCGTTTATAATTCTAATATCATTGATACTGACGACCACCCTTACACTTGGATTTTTCATTGTTTCAGGGACTTTTCTCTCAAAGATAACCAAACAAACTGATTGTCAAATTGATCAATCTAGATATCGTTCTAGCTGTCAAGTTCCTCACTAATCCAAACTTTTTGTATGATAAATTTCATTATTTATACAGTTGCTCTTAATTATTTTCACTTATTTGAGGTTTCTGATATTACAATACCGAAAATTGAAAAATTCAAAATTTCAAAGTTTTAAATCTATTCACTTTTAATTGTCAATCAGTCTTATATTAAACAGAGAGTTGTTATTTGTCTAATAGTCAGCTTAATCAGTAGTTTATTAAAATCATTGAAGAAAAATTAATTGGTTTTAACGATGTCAAAGACTTTCATTTCCACTGCTAATTGCGGCAAGGCACACGATGCAGATATATTTGGATTAACAATCTCCAATCCATATACCGTCACTTGTTCAGGGGATGGTTCAATCAAATTATGGGACAATAGATTGTTAGACAATGAATCTCCTAAAGATAGAGTTGTTACTCAATTTGTTCACAAAACTGGTGTTCATCATGTTGAAATTTTTTACTCAGTTGAAAAAGCTGCCAATGAAATTTGTATTATTGCTTGTGTTTCATTTTCTGGTGAAATTTTCTTTTATGATGTTAATGTCAAAGAAAATACGTTAAAATCAATTGATTTATTAGATTCTAAAGAGAAGAAAAAATCGTTTTGGGCTATAAAATGGCTTAAAAGTGATGATCAAATTGTTTGTCACAGATTTTCAGCAACTGATGTTAAAGGTAATACCTATGTTTGGAGATTTCATCCTTTTACAGTTGAATTAGATGAAGTTGAACTGCAACAAAAGAAGTTAAAGTTAGAAAAAATGTTAAAAAGAAAAGGTCTTCCAAATAATTCTAATTCTGAAGAAATAAAACTTGAAGACGAAGAAAAAAAAGAAGAAGAAGAAAATACTGAATGGATTGTGAGTCTTCATCTTTCGTTGCATGGTGTAATTCAACCAAATGAACCTATATTTGCAACATGCGTTGATTTATCATCAAAGGGCCTAATAGCAACTGGGTTTTCTAACGGTTCTATTATGGTATCACAATTAAGTACTTTAAGACCAATATATAATTTTGAAGGATTTGGTATCCAAGGAACTGAACAAAATAGCAATACTGTACGAGACATCAAATTTTCACCATTAGGTTCTTTATTAGCTGTTGCAAATGATTCTGGTTCGTATGGATGTGTTACATTGTATGAAACAGATTATGGTGAACGTATTGGTAATTTAACTGTTCCAACTCATAGTACACAGACAAGTATTGGTTCTTATGCACATAATGGTTGGGTTCTTGGATTATCATTTAATTCAACAGGTGAGTTCTTAGCAACCTGTGGTTACGATAGTAAAGTTAGAGTTTGGGATGTAAAATCAAGAGAACGTGTTTCTACATTAAATTTATCTGCTGGTGATATTGAAATTGAAGAAGATATTTTATTAGAAGATGAAAATGGCGATTCTTTAATGAACCCACCAGTGATGGGTGTTTGCTTTATAAATAAAGGTGTAAGACGTGGTATGGGTAATGAAACAAATGAAGGTTTATGTTGCATTGGATTAGACAGAAGTGTCAGATGGTTTAGAGAAGCTGGTGGAAGCTAAAACTATATTAAATCAAGAACAAAATAAAAAATATGGAAAAGTGTGAAAGGCATTCATTACTGAATGTCAACTGCATGATCTGTTTCGAATACATATCGTTTATTTATATATAATTTCATGTATTCAATAAATTCCTAAAGTGAACTATTAAATACATTTTATAACTAAGAAGACAAACGAAATATGTATCTCAATTCAATTTTTATCTTCAACCTCTTTCTTCCTTCCCGCAAGTTGTTAAGACCAGAACGAGATCACTTATGACACAAGAAGGATATATACATTAATCAGTCTCGATGCCACTATAAGTATCTTGACAGCCATTGAAGTATCCAGAACTGAATACAGTTCTCACATCTCAGACATATCATATCTCTTGTATCTTTCATTGCTCATATACCTATCAGATTACCCGGCCGACATATTGTATTTTTTTGAAGTTGACTGCAATACAAAAGGAAAACAAAAGGAAATCAAAATGATCTGTTTAAAGATAAGTTGCTTAACTTCAAGTACAAGGTTGTAAGCTACTATACTCGTCATACAGGAGACAAGATACTGTCACTCCTTATTTATTCAAAGTTAGTTATTAACAATTTTCAATTTTTTTTGCTGGAACTGGTATTTAGTAAAGCTTCTCCACTTGAGATCTTTATAGAAAATAACAAAATTACACGAGCTATTTATAAATAAAACAAGATACATATAGAGATTAACGCTATCTACTCGTGAAACGGAAGCAACCATACGTAAATTTTGATTAACAAAAATGTCAATTAGATTTAATGAAGAAACATTTTTGGATAATTCATTTAATGAACGTATGAAAGAAAAACTTAGTGCTGCTTTAAATTCTCACTTTAATTCTTCAAATAAAATTGGTAATACAGTGAATAGCAATAGAAATGATGAATTATATGAGATCAATCGTGGATCAACATCATGTTCAAGTAATTTCGATGGTTTAACTTCAATAAAATCAAAAGATTCAAAATTTGATATTTTGAAAAGTGACGTTCAAGTTTGTGAAGTAAATTTTCCAACGATACCACATTTTGAAATTTTAGATTTAGATATTTGTCCACAACCTGAATCGTTAGCTAAAGGTATTTGTAAAATATCTTGTAAAGATACTTTTTTACAAATTCAAACAGAGATTGAAGCAAACTCGTTATTACTTTATACTAATAGTTCACCAGCATTTACTACTCCAAATATGATTTGTAATGATACTTTTACGATACCGATAACGATGACATTTAGTCAAATACAATTAGAAGCAATTACAAATATTTTTGTGAAAAATTCTGGAATTGGTATTACATTTAATGATGTTTCATTAGATTTTCAATTCGATTGTTCAATAAAATTAATTAAACCTCATATTGCTAAAAGATTAAAAAAATCAATGCAATTAGTTTTTGAAGACGTTTTACCAAGTGTTATATTCAATATGTCTAAATGTTGGTTTACTAATGATACTACAAATAATACATTTACAACTTTAACTGATAAAAATGATAATAATATTGAAGATCCAACAAATAAAAAAACTTTAATTCACAAATTTACTGCTGATGAACTAGACTTGAATGATTTATCCCCAGTAAATATGGTCAAATTATCGACATTATCATCATCAAGACAAACATTATCACTGCATTCTATGACAAAAACATTTTTAGCAATTCCTGGCTCATTAGATAGACAAAATTTCCATCTGTTTAATTCAAAAATTCCTTCACTTTTCATTACTGAAGAACGTAATGGAAATAATAGAATGGAATTTATGAATTCAAATATAAATATCTTAAAGCATAAAAATTATTTACCTGTTGAAGTTTTAACAAAAAATGAAATAAACTTAGAAAATATTATATCTGTTCAAAATCGTATTTATGAAAGAGCAAATAGTACCAATAATAACTATATTCAGCCAAGAAGAAGAAAGATTAAAATGAATACAAACAAAAAATTCAATTCAAATATTGATGAAGATAATACTAAAATTAAAAATCATACAGTATTTAATGAGAATAATTTGAAAGAAAATCTAAATGCTCAAAAAATCACAAATATACTAAGCCAAGATGTTTCAACTAAATCATCTGACAGTTTAAAAGAATTCATTAAACCAAGTGTTGACTCTCCATCTTCTATTTCACCTCTATCTTCAATAGTCACATCTCCAATTACTAAACAACTCTCAGAATTTTCTCCTCATGAAAGTAATTCTTTATTGTTAAACAAAGAGAGAGTATTGAATTCGATGATGAAATTCGTTTCAAGACCTGAATTGAGTAAAATCCATGCTTCTTTCTATTCCAATGTGAGTGAAATGAGCAATGAAAAGAGTAATGAAATGAGTAATGAAAAGAGTAATGAAAAATCTTTTAATGCTGGTTTTAACTTCAACAAACTAAGGACACAATCACAACAAAGTTTAAGTTCTTTATCAGAAAAACCAAGAGGATTGAGCATTATTGGCTTAAATAATAACTCATCACACGCTTGGGGATGGAGTGCTGAAGATCAACCACCTCCATACTATTAATCATTACCGTGATTTCTGAAATGATTAAAATAATTTGCATCAATTATATATTTATAACTACTTTCCAATGTAAATAAAATATGTAAATAGAATAATGAAAACGAACACTTATCTGCATTAACAACTTTAATTAGATCTCTTTATAAATTTAATAGCTTTAAAAATAGTTTTATATGGTGCGGTTGAAAAATTAGGCACAATTTGATGATATTTATAAAGATTTCTATCTATTTCATACTGGAGAGAATTGAATTGAGATTCATTAAAACGCACATAGACCAAATATTAATTATTATTAAGATGGATCCATATAATCTGAAAGGTGACAACAGAAAGAAATTCCAAGATAAACAAAAGTTGAAGAAATCACACGAAACACCTAGTGATAGAAAGTATCGACTTTTGAAAAGACAACAATTATCAAAAGAAGAAGCTGAAAAATTAGCTGAAGAGGAAGAGTCGAAGAGATTACCTTCTAATCAAGACAGATATCACGAAGATGTAACGTTAGCTTTTGAAACTGATAATAATGCGGAAACAGATCAGATTATCAACACTACTTTGAAGAATGTTTTAAGACGTAGACAAGAAGAAGACAATTTTAAAGAAGAAGATGCAAATATAATGAATGGTACACAAGAAAAGATAACCACTAGAAAGCTTGATAAAATGAACATCAGCGAACTGAATGGACTACTAGCAACATCAAAATTGAATTCGACTCCAAAGTCAACTTTAAGTGGAAACCAAATGCCATCACTGGAGATATTATCTGAGGTTTCTGACGCTGAAGCAACCTCAAAAGACGATCCAAGTTTGAGAAAAGGCACTGATGAACAAACCAAAGTGAAATCATTTGTACCGCCTACATTGGACAAAGATGAGGACTTCTTAGATGGTTTAATCTAACAATCTACTACTTAATAACATTTCCTCACTGCGATTCGGTATACTCATCACTATCAACGGAATACAAGGTTCCGTTGATAGTGATGATGAATTTGGCAAAGCAAACTTTTAATCACCCTCGAAAAATTTATTTCGTAAAGAAGTTAAAGTGGATTTTTATCGTTAATTTAAATGTTAATTAGGAGCTAGAATATATGAAACAATTTGTGAGCATTTTTTATTTGCAAATATAATATAGAGTTGACTATATTACGTAAACAGTATCTCTAACATTTTTATTTAAGAAAGTACTAACTACTTTACTTTTCCTCCTGAATATTCCAACTTTTTAATAACGGTATATTTAAGTTACATTAATTTTTGAAATTTTTTGTTATTTTTAACTTTAAAATAATCAATAACAACGATAAGAATATTAATACTAATATATTTACATTTACATATTTATTTTAAATTAAGGGGAGAAAATGTCTTCTGATACAATGTATTTTAATAGCTCAAGGCTGTTGTCTGTGCCGACAAAGAATAAAATACCAAAAAAATTAGAGAAGAAAGAAATACTGGCCACTAAAAAAAATAAAGTTAGACAAGAAACTGTCGATCAAGTTCCACAACAACAAAATCTTCCAAATGGTCAAAAACCAAATTTTGGTAACTCTAATAATAATGAAAATTCTTCAAAAAATAAGGTAAATTTTCAAAATCGTAAAAATAACTTAAATCAGCGAAATTACAAATCAAATAATTCACCATTAGCATCTCCAAATATTGTTAAAGGTGTAGATAATTCTGAATTATTATCACAAGGTTTGAAAGATTTATTGCTAACAGATGCAAGCAAAATTAACAGTTCAACGAACACATCTACTGTTAATAGTCCTATGCTCAGTCCTATTCCAAACATTGTTGGAATGAATATTCAAAATATGACATCTATTAAACCATCTCCTTTGAATACTCCATCAATGATGAATATGCCTTTGGCAAATGTTACTACTCCAATTCAAGGTAATATTTCAATGAATAATAATCCTAATATTTCTCCAATGATGATGCATCCAGGCTTAAATCAAATGCCGGTGATGCAAAATCAAATGGCAGGTCAGTTACCATTTATGATGCCTCCAAGTCATCAAGGATATCAATTGCAACATCCAAATCATGTGCCAATGGGAAATTACACAATCGGTAATCAAATGGTAGCACCATATGGTATTTCACAACCTATGGGAATGATACCTCCAACACAGCAGTTTCCTCCTTTTTCAGATCATTTGAATCCAAATATATATCACCAACAGCAGTTATCTCCACAACATCAAGGTTATTCACAAAATGCAGCAAATGCTAATATTTCACCAAGTAAGCCAATAATACAGATTCCAACTGAACAGGTTTCTAATGCGAATAAAAATCAAAAAAAGAATAATAATTCAAGAAAATCAAAAAATGGCGGATCAAGTGATATCAATACTTTTGCCGGTGCTTCATTTACCACAAATATTCCTAAATTACAAAACTTACCAAAACCAAGCTTTACTTAAAATAGTATTAGTATCGATCCTTTCAACAATTAATCTTTTTCTATTTGGTATATCTTTGGTGTTTTTTTTTTAGGTTTCCATTTTGTAGGAATCTAGACTTCATATTAACATTCTATTCCTTAATCTCAAAATAAGGATGCATTTGAATTAAGGCTACTATCGAAATTTACAAAATATTTTGGAACTTTTTGACTTTTTTTTTTTTTTGATATTCTCAATGAGTATCTTTCTTTTATTTTCTTTTCTTTTTTCTTTTTTTTTTTTATTCTTAATAAAGAAAAACTATTGATTAAACTACCAACAATAAGATAAAGCATCTTTCAAATATTATGGAAGGCTATATATATATATATATTTATATTCCTTATATAATTTAATCACATATATTCTTTTTTATCTTTTAAAAAATCTGTTAAAGAGAATTATTATTATTATTCTTGATAAAAACTAATTGTACAGAAATAGTAAATATTATTATAATGTAAATATACATAAATATATATTATTCAATTAGATTATAAGACCACATTCTTGGCTAATTTATTCTTATATTCCAAGATAGAACTGTCCCATCTGGTAGCAGTTTTGTGTTCAACTACAAAAATGTCTTTAGCAATTTTATCTAATAATCTGAAATCATGGGAAACAACAACAACACCACCGTTAAATTCGTTAATAGCTTCAGCCAAAGAATCAATAGTTGGAATATCTAAACCATTGGTAGGTTCATCCAGTAGTAAAACATTTGGTTGTTCTAAAGCTAATAATGCAAAAACAACACGAGAACGTTGACCTTCCGATAATGTTCCCATTTGAACGGTTTGCCCTTCACCAGTTAAACCGTAACGACCTAATTGACCTCTCCAGTATTGGAAATCTTGGGAAATATTTGGGTATTTGTCACGAACGAATTCTAAAGCAGATTTAGTTAAATCTAATTGATCTTGAGAATGTTGGGAGTAAACACCTAATTTAACATGAGTATGTCTGGAGACACGACCAGATTGAGCTTGTAATTCACCAGTCATAATTTTTAATAAAGTAGATTTACCAACACCATTTGGACCGACTAAAGCAATTCTTGAATCCATATCAACACCAAAGTTCAAATGTTCATATAAGTTGTGTTCTTTGGTACCATCATATGCAAAAGAAATATCATCGAATGATAAAACTGGAGGTGGTAATCTTTCAACTGGTGGGAATCTGAATGAAAAAACCCTATCTTGAGCAACTGGTTTAATTAAACCATCAGCTTCCATCTTATCTAAAATTTTTTGTCTGGATTTAGCTTGTTTAACTAAATTAGCATAAGTACCAGCAGATGCGATAAATTTCTTGATATGAGCAATTTCTTCTTGTTGTTTGTTATATTGTCTCATTTGGTTAGTTTCTAATTCACTACGAGTTTTAACATAGGAATCATAGTTACCACCGTAGGCCATCAATTTTTGTTCTCTCATATCAAGCATATTAGTACAAACACCATTTAAGAAATCTTGAGAATGAGAGACTAAGACTAAAGTTCTGTCAAATCTCTTTAAATATTCTTCTAACCAAACACAAGCTTCCAAATCTAAATGTGCTGTTGGATCATCCAATAATAATAAAGTTGGTTTAACGAATAAAGCTTTTGCTAAAGCAACACGCATTTTCCAACCACCAGACATATCTTTTGTCTTCTTTAAGATCGTTTGAGCGTTGAAACCTAAACCAATTAAGATAATAGCAGCTCTACTTTCAAAAGTAGCTGGATCCATTGCATCCATTCTTTCATATAATGGTTCTAATAAATCGGATTCTGGACCATCTTCAACAATAATTTTTTCAACTAAATCTTCAATACGTTTTAATTCATTTTGAGCTTCAGTAACAACATAATCTAAAGCAGATAATTCACTTGGTTCAGCTGGTTCATCTAATAAATAAATATCAATATTTTCTGGAATTGGATATTCTCTTGTAGCAATAGCTTTTAAGAAAGTTGATTTACCACAACCATTTTCACCTAATAAACCATAGTGACGACCATAATTAAATTCTAAACCAGAATCTTGAATTAAAACTTTACCATGGAATAACAATGAAACAGATGATAATTTAATATCTCTTGATGTCTCTAAAGAATCTAAAACACCAGTAACAACACGATCAGAAATACCATATTTATCTTGTTGTAATTTTAATTGAGCAATTTCTTTAGCAGCTTGAGTAGTTTCATCATCATCATCAACAGATTTTTCTTTCTTACTACCTAATTTTCTAACGGTTTTACCTTCAGCTAATTTTTTAGCGTCTCTTTCAGCTTTTTTAGCGTCTCTCTTAGCTTTTGATGCAGATACTGGTGGCATTATTAAAAAAATATGATATATATTTTTATTTTCAATATTCTTATTCTATTACAACTATTAAGACAATGAAAAAACCAAAGAATAAAAGAATTCAAACAAGTAAATTAATAATCTATAAATGAATTAAAAATAATTTAAGAACTATTTAAGAATATTCCATCAATAATAATAAAAAAGATTAATTAATATTAATGAAATTTACCATTTGTGCAATACAAATTTGCGATGAGTTTAGAATTTCATAGTCAATGGTTCAGAAACAGAAAAAACGTTAAAAATTTTCATCATAATACTGTTACCCTCCCATGCCAGACTTGGGCTTTGACAGGGTAATCCATCTGCAACAGCGTTACCCTCCCTATGTGGTTTTTCCTTATTTTTGGTTTTTCCTTTGTAGTTGTTCCGAGATCTGGTGCAGTCTCGAGACACATCCAGATCTGAGAAAGAAATATTATAGTTGAACGGGGTTATTATTACTGAAATAAGGGAATACAAGATAGCTTAGTAATAGTAGAACATATGGGATCGTTTTTAACTGTTGAATGCAATCAACATTCATGCTTAAAGTGTGTGAATTAGTAATATTTAAACACTATTACTATTATAAAGGTAATAGTCTTTGAATAATTTAAATTTTATTGAAGTTCACTCCCTCCCCCCCCCCCCCCCCTTTCATTAATTCAATTTATATATAGACACAAATATTTTATTTTTAGAAAATTGATAAAAATCATTAACTGTTTTCTTTAAGAAAAAAAATAATGAAGAAATTGTAAAAATGCAAGTATCCACAGATTTTCAATTAGAGTATCAAACTCTCGTACTAAAACAAAATAAGATAAATAAGGAACAACTGGAATCAATCAATTACGATGGCTCAAAAATTACGTTTGAAGTTGATCCTGTTGCATTGCCAAAAGAAGATCCCAATTTAAAAGTATTCTTTTTTGATATTGATAATACTTTATATAAAAAATCAACACATATTCAAGATTTGATGAAAGCTGCGATATTAAATTATTTAGAAAATTATTTAGGTTTTGAAACTGAAGAAGCAAAAGCTATTAATGAAAGTTATTACAAAGAATATGGCTTATTAGTAAAAGGTTTAGTAATTAATGATGGTGTTAATGCATTACAATATAATTCATTAGTCGATGATTCATTGCCTCTACAAAGAGTACTAAAACCTGATTTAAAATTAAGAAAAATATTAATTGATTTAAGAAAAAGTTTAAATTTTGATAAATTATGGTTATTTACAAATTCATATAAAAATCATGCATTACGTTGTATTAGATTATTAGGAATTGCAGATTTATTTGATGGTATAACATACTGTGACTATTCACAAAATGAATCATTCATTTGTAAGCCTGATGTTAGAGCATTTGAAAAGGCAAAATTACAAAGTGGTTTAGGTGATTATAAGAATTCATGGTTTATTGATGATAGTGGTAGTAATATTAATGTTGGATTACAACTAGGAATGAATTGTATTCATGTTGTTGAAGATGAAAATGATATGATTTTAGGTAATACTCCACAAGATGCAAAAGTAATTGATAACTTAGATGAATTGGATAAGGAATTTCCAAAATTATTTAAAAAAATAATTAAAATAGAATCAAAATAGAATTATAACTTTTTTATTCATTTTAAAGAGCATTCACATTACATTATAGAAACTAACTTTTTTTAATTATTTAATTTTGAAACATTATACTTTAATATTAGATAAATCAACTTAATTTAATAATAATATAAAAATTAGCAGTTATCAACAATTTAAAATTTCAAAATTGATGGTTTATAAACAGTATTTTCTCAAAGACGGAAGAAAAGGCATAACATTATTATCTACATTAAAATGATCATTCTTTTTCAGCAATCTTAACCTTTTTTTGTTTTGCAACAGCATAAACGATACCGGATAAGAAACCTAAAGCAATTGAAAGAAATGATGGAAAGTTTCTTGGTGTGTCATTAAATAATAAACCGGTTAAAGAAATTGGCAATTTATTTAAAGCTCCAACCATTGAATATGTAGTCGAAGAAGTTACACGAACACACCAACCTGAACAATAGGAAATACCAACAGAAGCTAAACCCGAAATAATCATTGCAGCAAGTGTGCTGCTATCGAGATGGAAACTAACATTTTCACTATTCCAGTTTTCTAAACTAATTGAACCAATTAATAATAATGGTAAAGCTAAAACATTATTATAAAACATTGTATCAAAATCTTTAAAATTTGTAATCTTAATTCTCTTTCTCATTAATAAAACAAATAAAGCAGATGAAAAGCCATTTAAAATCATCCAAAAATAACCAATATTAATAACAAATTGGAAACTAATATCAGGGCCTAATTTTCTTGCTATTTCTTCGACCATATGTTGATGATCACCCCATGCAGCAACACCTGATGAAACGATCATTAATAAAAATGATAATAATTCCATACCACTTACAGAACTACCAAAAAATAAAACTTCACCATAAGCAATTAAAATAATTGTTAAATTTTTAAAAATTGTGTATACAGGAACTGCTAAGTATTGTAATGATTTTGATGAAGTATAAATCATAATTACTAAACAGAATGAAATTGGTAGCCAATTTCTAGCATCAGTTTTATTGAATGAGCGGAAATCTACATTACCTAATAATCTTAATAATAGTAAAGCGATAACACAAACTAATGATTGAACAAATAATAGTACAAAGTTCATATTAAATTGTGGAGCAGAAACGACTAGTTTATTTGTAACAGTCATTAAAATTGATGAAAAACAGTATGCTAAAATTGAAATAGCGCCAGAATTTGCCCAATGATGAGTATCATTTTTAGATTGCAGAGCTGGCATGGTCAATTGCTTGAATATTTGTAAATAGATGTACAGACAGATACTTGCTTGTATTATATATAATACATATACAATAAAATCATGAAGGTATTAATATACTAGATCTCATCGTAATATATATATATATATTTTACATGTATATATTACCTTGAAGGTTTTGGCGATACGTAATTTTTCATGAATTCGGTAAATGACAGCATTACAATTTCAAACACTAATAGATGCCATTTATAGTGGTGAGTATACGAAAAGGCAAACATTACCATATACATTACCATACATATATATCTATACATATATATATATATATATATATATATATATACATATACATACATACCCACACATATACATATACTATTTAATATTGTATAGCATATCAAAATAGTTACAAGTCACATGCCCACAGCACACTGCCTGGACCGGAGTTTAGTCCGGTCCAGGCACCCCCGTTACCCGCCCACTGCGGCGCTATCATCTCTTATCTCGAGATCTGCCACTGCCAAAATGGGACAGGTGTGGTGCACCGCTGTCAACTGATAAGCACCGCAACTTCACAGCACAACAGTGTCCGGTTACAGTGTAACCGGACACTGTAATGTATATGACTGTCTGACAATCTGCATGTAGTTTCATTGCTAGCTAGACGCTCTTTCCAGTGTCTGTTGTTTGTTAGTCATGTTCCATTGTGTTGCAAATAATGTATAGTATTACACTGCAATTACACTTCAATATATAGTAATGTATTGTAATGTAATGTATAGTAATGTATAGTATTGTAATGTATTATGCACTGTGCATTCCGCTATTGCTGCTCAGTTTGTATTTCACTTTTTTTTCGGTCTCTTTTGTAAAAGGAATTTACTTCACAGAAAATTGAATAAATTGAAAAAAAAAACTACAACAAATTCAATTTGAAACTAATTATACTTTTTATTCTAATCATTTATCAATAATCATCTGTGTATATTATATGTGCCTATTTTAAATTGACACATATATCTTCCTATAAACCCATTTCTTTTCTCACCCTTCCTACCCTCTCCCTTCAATACACACATACACACACAAACACACATATATATATATACATATATATATATATGCTAAGTTATATTATTCATCAGTTACACAGATGAATAGTACCAAAGATAAACATACTTATGATATATTTGATCATAAACAACAACAACAACAACCTGCCGATAATGAACAAAATAGTGATAAAACCAATTCTAATATTATGATAATAACTAATGAAAATATAGAAAAACAGAATGTTCAACAGCATATGACTAATTCGTTCGATTCGATGTTAGAAGTACTTCCTGATTCGATGAATATAGATTTTTTCACAAATTTCAACTCAAATGATTCTCCTTTGCAAAATAATAACGATATTCATGACAATCATTCTGATAATGATGGTTATCGTACTAATGCAACCACTGTAACCACTGGTAATAATAATGTTGGTAACGATATGGAACAAGTTAAAAATGAAAATAATTTGTTGTTACAACAAATTCAATTAAAAGATGAATTAGATGATTTTTTATCAAATTCTGAAACTCATCCAATTGATATTGCAAATCAGCAAAATGGTGAAATTGCACAATTATGGGATTTTAGTATTGATGAATTTTTAATGACACCGAATAGCTCGAATTCAGCAACAATTAGTGCTCCAAATAGTTTTACTTCAGATATTCATATGCAATTTGGTAATAGTGTCCCAAACTCTTTTATGATGGCAAATAGTAACAACAACAACAACAATAATAATAATAATAATCATATTAATGAAAATTACTCTAATTCAAATTTTAATGTAAATAATACGAACAACAACAAGTTTAAAGCAAATCAAAATAATTTTGCTCAATTTTTGTCAAATGATATTAATACTATAATGGATGTCGATAATAACACTCCTTCAATGTCATCATTTATTCAAAATCAAAATTTTAATAATAATAACAGCAATGCTTTATATGAGGGAATTAATATTAAGAGAGATGAATCGTTGAATTCGTATAAACCAACTTTAACTACAAGAAGATCATCTACGCATTTAAATAAATCATTATATTCTGAAGAAGGTGGCATTCCATTGAGTTCATTGTCAACAACAAATTCTGTAAGGAAAAATTCAATGTTAAGACAAATGTCTTCAACATCTTTATCCAATTATAAAAGATCAACTAATGCTTCAAATACTGAACTGCCGAAGAAACCGCCTGTTCAATGTTGTAATTGTAAAACTTTTAAAACACCCTTATGGAGAAGAGACCCACAAGGTAATACTTTATGCAATGCATGTGGTTTATTCCAAAAATTACATGGTACAATGAGACCTTTGTCTTTAAAATCAGATGTTATTAAAAGAAGAAATGCAAAGAAAAGAACTAAAAAGGTTAATGGTGATACTAACCTTCCACAAGCTTCCACAGATAAATCAGATAAACAACAAAAAATATTAAAATCAACAATTCCTTTACTGGATACTAATAGTAACAACGATGACAACAACAATAATAATAATAATAGTAACAACGATGTAGTTAATAATCTTTCAAATAATAATATTCAACAAAATTTGCAAATGAATTTGAAATCAGACCCAGCTTCAACATTTATTGACGCAATGTCTTATCAAAATCAAATAAACAATTCGCAACAAAATGTAATCTCAAATTTAAGCAATACTACTTTAACAAAAGTAAATTCATCAACAAGAAAATCTCGTGCGAGTAGTATATCATCAAATATTTCAAGTTCAAGTAGATCTTCTACAAAATCAGTTGTACCAATATTACCAAAACCCTCTCCAAATTCACAAATGCAATTTAATCCAAATATTTATGCTTCAAATAGTGCAAATAGTAGCACAGCATCCTCTCCAAGAATAATTTCTTCAAATATATCACAAGTTAGTCCACTTCCTTTAGATCAAACAGGCTTGTTTTCCAATTCGTTAAGTAGATCAGGAATCTCAATACCGAGAAGGAAATTATCAAGAAACACTTCTAGTACATCCAAGAGTCATTTTGTTCAACATAATCAAAATCAACAAAATAATAATCCAAATGAGGCTATTCCTGGTAGTTGGGGCACAAATTCAAGTATTCAATTACCTGATGGATCCTCCCCAAAAACTGCATCGATAGAAAAATCAAATTTTGATTCTTTTGGTTCATTAAGCGATGTTTCAAATTCTTCAAGCAGTTCTTCAAGAAGATCGCATACTTCTTTGCTATCACAACAATTACAAAATTCAAACCAAACATCTGAAAAAACTATAGTTAACAATTCAAATGAAGCTATGATTCCTCCTAATTATCAACAAATGAATAGTTTGATGAACAATTCAAATCCTTCTTCTTGGAAATATTCTTCAATAACTGCATCTCCCCGTAATAGCTACTCTGATTCGATACAACAACAAAGAGGTTTGCGTAAAGATGATTCACTTTTAAATACAAGAAGAACAAGCTCTTTCAGTTCAAGAATGCAGAGTTCTTTCAAAGAGCAACCGTCTTTCACAAATCCTTCGGGTTCTACTGCCAGTATATCTGTTACTGACACTAATGTCACAGGTACGACCGATCAGACATTGAAAACTGAAAAAAGCATTGCGGAAGATTTGGAATGGCTAAAGTTTGGTATATAAGGTTGAAAAACCTTTACTGTCAATAATCTTTCACGGGTTTTATTCTGTTTAATTTTGCTCGACTAAAATATACACCAGAATATTTTCATTGAAATTTCTATATATTCATAAAAATAATGGATAAAATTGTAAACGCAGTGCACTGGTTACACTATGTTCAATACTATATATGCATTTATAATTTCTAATATTTTATCTTTTCTATTTGCAATTTATATATTACTGGAGAAAGTATGCCTTTAACCTTTAGATCTTATACAAGGCGATATCTGATATGGTTTACAAAAAAAAACGAAAGTAATGAAGAAATAAATAAATCTAAGTGCTAAATGTTAAAACTATATAAATTGCACATACACATGTCATTGGAAGGATATTATTGAATGGGAACCTATCAATTGTGGAAGTTTTTGAAACCATATATTAATGATGATAGAGTTCCTTTCGTTAAATTTGTGACTGACTTTAATGTAAGCAATGGTCGTCCACCCAAAATTGCCATAGATGCATATACTTGGCTGTTCGAATGTGGTTTTATTAGCAATGTAGATAGACATGAAAATTATGAAATAATAGCAAAGGCGATGCTTAATTTTATACACAGATTAAAAGAATTTTTGTTTTTAGATGTGACATTTCTTTTCGTATTTGATGGGCCAATGAAGCCATCATTCAAAAATAATCATGAAGAAATAAGAAACAATGTTGATGATGCTGTCAATAAGAGTGATTTTAAAACAATCTGGGATTTGCATTTAAAGCAACATAGAGTAAGTAATCGCTGTCAGGAATCAAATCATACTGAATTCACTCCTTTATTTTTGAAAGAGATAAAACAACTTTTGAAACTCCTAAATATTTCATACATCGATGCTTGTGGAGAAGGTGAAGCACAATGTGCATGGTTACAAGTATCTAACCATGTTGACTATGTAATGAGCAATGATTCAGACTGTTTTTTGTTTGGCAGTAAAAAGGTTCTGAGAAATTATTCTAAATTTAGAGATGATATTGGTGTATCAGGGACGAGTCCTATTAGAAAACGTGATTATAAACATACTTTTGTAACAGTTGTCGATCTTGATATTATTGCGAAGAAAGTGAATGTTAGACTTGACGTAGATTCTTTTATGCTATTTACAATATTATTAGGCGCAGATTATAATCACGGTGTTAAAGGATTAGGAACAATGAAGGCTATTAAGCTGAGTAGATCTATCAATCCCAATTTCTCAAGCCAGTTCATGAATATATTTAGAGATATTGATTGTCCATTGAAAACTCGATCTGAACGTTATTTAACCTTTCAACATAGCGTGTTTAATTACTGCAAGAGTAATTCTACTGAATTATTTGGTCGTAAATATACATCTTTATTTTTAAAAGATAATTTTGAAGGATGGCCTTCAGAATTAGCAATAATGTATTACATGCATCCAATAATAGCACCCAATATAGACATTTCAATTTTATTACCTCATTATACTAATGTTTCTGGTAGTGCAAATGGCGCAAAATTAAAATTTAATGAACTTTACAAATTTTTACAGAAGTTTCAATTTCCTGGTGTAAATAACTTTGAAAGATGGATATATGATACATTCCATTATGCTTACATACTAAAAATAATTAAAACAGGTAATTACGAATTACTAATAAAGCATGATATTCAAATCACTGAAGAGAAAATAATAAGAATATCTAACGATGAATTTGAAGTTGCTTCATGGAAAGTGAGATATTCACCGTTCTTGGAAATCATTAATTTTCCAGATGGTGCCCCAGAATTAAATAGTTCAAGAAAATTTTGTAGCCCATCGAAAAACTTCAATAAAAATATTACTTTGAATACTTGGATCCCAAAAGCACTCATACCAGAAGGTCATCCTATAGTCAGTCATTTTAATGAAAGTTATTCTTCAATAAAGAAATATAAAACTTCTCCCAAAAAATCATATTATTCTCAAAAAAATAACCTGGATATTTTTTTATCTGAACACTCGTCACCAATAAAAGTTATGAATAGCTTTTCAAGAAGCCATAATATTTTTAGTAAAGCCAAGGAAACAAATTTATATATGGATGATGGAGATGATTTGCCTATTCTTACAATATCTGATTTGGAAACTTCCATATTTTCTCGCGATATAGAGAAACCTAAATTGTCAGGAAAATGCAGTCCAGGGAAGAAAGTTATTGATTTAATTTCTGACCACAGTGAAAACTCATCAGCAAATGAATCACCTTTGAAAAGACAAAGGAAAATGCATTTAAAGAATATTCCCCCCATTGAACTAAAATCTAACCTTGGAGAAAACAATACTTTACACAAGCCACGTAATAAAAATGGGCTTTCACTTCTAGAAAAGCTAATGTTAGATGCTGATAATCAAATAAAAAATTCAATCGATATTTTAGATTCTTCATCTGAAAGTTTATTTGATAGTAACTGATCAATAACAATGAATAATAGGATATTGAATCAACTTTTTTGATTTTTAATATAAGGTACTTGGTTTTTTCATTGTTGGTAAAAGCTAAACTTGTGACTGAGGTATAAAAGTACATTAAGTAATTATATATTATATATTGGGTATTATATTTAACTCTTATTTAAATACAAACTAAATCTTCATTGAGATAAAATTGTTCAATGATTCTTACCAGACCACAAATATTTTCTAATTTTGTTCTTGTTCAAGTTTTTCTTTTTTTTCTACTTCATTTGGATCAATGTTATCTTTCGTTTCAAGTTGTTGAAATTTTAAATTGGCTTGAGATCTTAGAATATATAATTCCTCGCCAAAATCTTGTTGAAATGAAGTAGCCCCATCAGTATATGAGGAAATGAAGTTGTTAAAATCTTCTCTGTCATCAGCGGCTTTTTCAATCAGTGTAAGTTTTGCGACAGAACGTTGTTTAACTCTGTTGTATTTTTTCCAAATTTTTTTTTGTTCATCAGTAGCTTTAGTTAAATCAAAATCTTCTCCAAATTCACTAGCCATTGTTTCTTCCCATTTTTTGTTAATGGTTTTTCTCCATTTGGTGTAATCTTTTAAATATCCATTACGAGTACTAATCAAATCTTTTTCAGTACTACCTATAATAGCACTTGATTCATCAAATAAGTCTTGGAAAGCAGTGTTGAACAATTTACGTGCTTCATCGAATATTGAGCGAATATATTTACGGTCAATAACTTCAGTAAATTTAGATACCTCATCAGTGCCAACAAAAACTACTTGGCCAGTTTCTTCGTCTATAGTTTCTGGAGCTCCAATTGCTGTGATAGCACTCTTAATAATTTTTCTATGAACAACATAAATGTCACGTAGAGCCTTTCCTTTCGCTGTCAAGATAGGCTCTTTATCAATCATGACTTTGTCTTTAATAACTTTGGCAGATGCGACATAGGATCTAATGTAGTAATCTAGTTTTGCATTAATCATCTTATACCAAGCATCAATCTTTTCAATGATAGGGTCATTTTCCTTAGGAGCTACTGAATCAGTTAAGTCGATGATTTCTTCTATTTCGTTTTCTGATTGAGCAGATTCAGAAGTTTCAACTGGTGCTTCCTTTACTATCGTTGTTAGTAGAGTAGAAGTGACTGTTGTAGTAATTTCTATTTCATCATTTTCTTCTTCTTGATTTTGTTCTTCGATACTGGATTCGCTAGTAGTTTCAACAATTTCTTCAGAAGTAGAAACAGACTCTACAACAGGTTCTTCAGTAGTAGTGGAAGTAGACTCAACAACAGATTTTTCAGAAGTAATACTAGTGGTAGTGATAGATTTTACAACTGATTCTTGAACGGTAGTTAATTTATTTACTTTTTCTAAGATAGCTTTTTGAGCATTTTCAACATTAAATGATGAATATTTTAAGTTAGCAAATTCAATTGCTTTATTAAAATAAACTTTTGATAATTTATAATAAACCTTTAATGATTCAGAATATGGTTTAAAATATTCACATGAAATTGGAGATTCATAATTTTTTGTGAAATCAGTTACTTTTCTAATAAAACTTCTACCAAATGGTTTCAGAGTGAAATCATGAAATAGTAAAATTTTATGTTTCAAAATAATTAAATTTTCAATTAATAATTTTTTATAAGAATCACAATCAAATTGATTTAAATAATCTTTAATCTTTATGTAAATTGGTGTTGAATGGGTCTTAATATCACTAATAAATGAAATAACTTGTGGTTTAATAATATTCGAATAATTTTCATTAATTTTAATTACAACTGGTGAAACATTTTGTTTATAAAATAAATTTTCTTTTGAAATTGATTCATTCCAAACAATTGGATTAGTGTAATGACAAACTTGAATTAACTCATTTGAGCAACCATTAATTTCACAATAATAATGTAATGAAATTATGAAAGTTACTAAAACAGCCAATAATCTAGCGAAAGTTTTCATTATACTATGTTCGACGGTTATCTTATACAGTCAACTAAAGACAAATAAAGAGGAAGAGAATATAATGAAAGAGCACAACGTGTATATAAAGAATGTTATACTTTTGCAAATACAATTATATATATTTATATATATATATATACATATAATAAGAAAAAAAGAGAGTTAAGAGACAAGGGGAAGCATCAAACAAACAGATCAATAATAAGAGTATCAAAATATAATTCATTCAGTGGAAAGAACGGTGGATCGATACTAAGAAGGAGAGATCTGTGTTTGTATCTGTTACTACCACCATACCATACACTGTGCTCTTTCCTTAGTAACTTCCTATACATCGATAGATGTATAGGAAGAAATAGGAAATAATGGATATACAAGACAAGACAGTCGGATAGAGACATTAACTATCTGGGTTGGAAACAAGGTATATCATTCTCCAAGACGTGTTCAGTTTATTTAAAACACTTTTACGTAATTTGTTAGCAAATACCCTTTCGAAACGTTTTTTAAAAAAATAATTAAAGTGGATTTAATGAAAATTACCGTTTTAGTTAAAATGGAAAATAAAAATAACCGAAAAAATGATGTTTTCTCTTTTCCTAATTAGGATATATGGTAAAAGAGTCGGGATGTAGAGCATAATTACGCCGGGTAATAGGGTGGTTGTGTAGGGTTTGGTGCCCGTGTGGGTGCCCTATGTAATGGTAAATGCCCTGTGTGTACACTTAGGTGTGGGTAGGGCTGTCCTTTCACGTGGTTTTTTTTTTTTTGGGAGAATTTCGTTTTTGTGGTTAATAGAATTAGTTTAAAAAGGGAGGAACATCTCTTCTTAGAACAAGAGTTGTTATTTATGGAGGGGGGGAGTCGAGTCAACCAGGAACCACATATAATATATAAATAAATATATGCATAACACTCCAGGATATACTGATAAACTTGTATATTAGTGGTAAATAAAGAATAGCTCATGCAATAGAATAAAATTTGAGTTTTTTTGCTATAGAAATTTGAAGATATACAATGTCATTTTGGCCGTTTGGACAAAATGTAAGTCACACGAATATAAATAATATTTTAGAAAATTATTTTAATTTATTGAATAATTTAGAAAAAATAAACCCAGTTGTTGCTGAATGCATACATCAGGAAATTGAAAAATATAATGACAATGACAATGATAATGATAATGATAATAACGATACAGAAACTCGTGATGATGAAAAAGGTGATGCTCGTGATTCTGAAATTAATAATATTTTATCATCGAATTCTTCATCAGAATCCGATTCGAAAGACTCTGATATTTTGAACCAATCGAATTCTCAATCTGATTTAAATTGTTCATTGAAGTCTTTCTCGTCAACTTCAACGTCTTCTCAGTTAGAAAATGACGATAATTTTGGAAAAAAAGAGGACGAAATTAATAATTTAATTCCAATTGAAAATCAAGAATTTGATATTAAACAATTAAATGAATCGTTTATTGAGAATTTGTTAAACGAAACTGAGTTATTAAATGAATTCTCAAAACAAGATACAAATTTATTAGATTTTATTTGTTTAGGATTCTTTTTTGATAGAAAAACAAATAAAAAAATTCAAAATTTTGAATACTTAATTGATCAACTAATAATTGCAATTTCAAAATTATCTTTTGAAGCAATTGATTTTTCTACAAATAAAACAGATGAAAGATCTAATGATAATGATAATAGAACTCAAAATTTAGGGAAAACTGATATCAATGCAGATTATAATGAAGATCAATTTTTAGAAGATATAAATATTGAGAATGTTGAAAATACAGGAATTGATTTCAATTATGATGATGAAGATGAAGATGATGATGACGATGATGATGATGATGACAACGATAAACTTAACGAGAATGAAAATAATAACAACAATACCAATAATAAAAATAAAAATAACGATAATGATAAATATAATGATAAATTTAATGATGATAATGATGACAGTAATAAGCAAACTAAAATTCAACCTACTAATGATTCAAAATATTTCAGTGGCATTAAAAATGACGATATGAATACAAATTATATACAAAGCAATAGTGACATTGAAGAACCTGATTATCTGAATAGAGCAACAGTTATTTCAGAAATTTTATCGCTTGATGCATGGTTAATTGTGGAAACGTTCTTTGATAAAAAGAGTTATTTAGATAAAGTATGGTCAATATTAAACAATAAACATTTTGGTGAAGAAGATTCTCCACTTATACCAATTTTTTTGAAAATTCAACAAAATTTATTAACTTTGAAACAAGAGCAGTACTTGAATTATATTTTATCTTTAGATACATTAGTTGATGATATATTAAAACATGTTAATATTTCATTACTAATGGATTTTTTCTTACAATGTATATCTACTGATAAAAGCGATTCTCCGAATAACCTAACAGAAATGCTTTACCACCAAAACTTGATACCAAAATGTTTGGAAAAAATAGAGGCAAAAAATGTAACTATTGATACTCAGACATGTACTGGTGATTTCATAAAGGCATTAACTGCGATTTCAGCGAATACTCTACTACACGATATGACAATTGGCCCAAATATTTTAACAAGGCAGTTAGTATCTGAACAAAGTGTAAAAAGAATGGTTAATATAATTACAAAAAATAGGGGACCTGCTTTAAATATTACAATTTCGATAGTTATTGAATTAATTAGGAAGAATAACTCTGATTATGATCAGATTGATCTTTTATCAACTACTTTAGAATTAAACCCACCTAATGAAAGAGATCCAATTTATTTAGGTTATCTACTTAGAGGCTTCTCAAACAATTTAATGAGCTTATTTCAAGTGATTATGGATATTGAAAATGACGAATCAGTACCATTATTACAAAATCAACTTGGCGAATCGTTTAAACCATTGGGATTTGAAAGATTTAAAATCGTTGAGTTATTTGCTGAGTTGCTACATTGTTCAAATATGGGTCTCATGAATTCAAAAAAAGCTGAGAGAATAGCGAACTCTCGTGATTCTTATAGAACAGAACTTAATATATTAAAGGATAAAACTGGCGAGCTTATTAGTGGCGATGTAAAAATAAAAGGAAATGATAATAAGAAAAACACTGGTACTCCTGAAGTATTGAGTAATGAACCCGAAAGTCATAAGGTTAGTGATGATGAAAATGATGAATCATTTGAAATTCCTTATATAAATGAAGATCAGAACAAAAAATTAAGAAATAATCCAACTAATGGTGATTTATTCAAAATTAACTTATATGACACCCAAATATTACCTAAAATATTAAGTCTTTTTCTTCAATACAATTTAAATAACTTTTGGCATAATGTCATTTTTGATATTATCCAGCAAATATTCAATGGAAGAATGGATTTTTCTTACAATTCCTTTCTAGTTTATTCATTATTCGATTTGAAGAGCGCATGTCGATTTATGCCTTTAGGAACTGAAAGTATTTCTGAAATTGAAGATTTTGAAATTATCAAAGATTTTATTTTAAATGGCTATCAACGATCATATGATTTCTATGAAGAAAAACATATTAACCTCGGTTATATGGGCCATCTTGTTTTAATCGCAGAAGAAATTGTTAAGTTTTCAAAACTTTATAAAACTGAACTTATTTCTCGGGATATTTTTCAAAGGTTACAGAACTCTGAGTGGATATACTATTCAGAAGAAATCCTTAATGAAACGAGGATAATGTACTCAAAAATTTTAGGTGGTGGTAGTTTTGTAGAAGATGCTGAAGGAAACATCGTTCCTCAACTACCAGATCAAGAAAATATTATATATAATGAAAAAGATACAGAAGTGAGTAAAAATATAGACAATGTGCCATTCAATTTCACAACTGCTAAAAACCAACAGTCCAATAATTTAATTAATGTTGAAGATCTTGAAGAAGAGTTGTCAATTTCTACTGAATCAGATCTACATAATAAATTAAAAAAAATGTTGATAAATGCGTCTCAAGACGAGATTAGTGCAAGAAATGTAAAGAATGGAGTAATTATACTTGGACCTCCAGAAGCATGATTAAACTTAATTCTGTTAATGAATACATGCAATAATGATAAAATTTTATAGAACTGCTTTTATTTGCGTATATTAAAATAAATATTTCCCTTTACATAAAATAATTCAAATTATATTTTAGGAAAGATTAATTATTGGAGAAGAAGATACCTCAAAAATGTGCTTCCATCTAATTTATTTCTTGTTACTAAGGTCTTCACGCACATGGAAAACTTGAAATTCAGTTAGATGAGTGAAAAATTGAAGTTTTATAAGATATTTAAGGTTAAAGATGAACAATCAATGTATATTCGGTTAATGGAAGTAAGACATAATATTAATTAGAGGCAGAAAATATACAAATTAAATATATTCAGTTATCAGTGATATTTTTGTTAATGTTAAGGAAACGATTTTCCTTAATAATAAAGAAGTTCAAAAGAAATTTGATCTTGACTGCTGATCTGGAGAGAATATTAGAGACAATACCTGGAAACGATGTCATTGTTATAGGTGCTGGACATGCAGGCTGTGAAGCAGCAGCAGGTTCTGCTAGATCAGGTGCTAAAACACTGTTAGTGACTCCGTTTTTAAATAAGATTGGTACTTGCTCATGTAATCCATCAATGGGAGGTGTAGGTAAAGGGACGCTATTAAGAGAAGTAGATGCATTAGATGGTGTTGCACCAAAGGTTACTGATAAAGCAGGAATACAATTTAAAATGTTAAACCAAAGTAGGGGTGCTGCAGTATGGGGCCCAAGGGCCCAAATTGATAGAGATTTATATTTGAAAGAAATGCAATCACAATTGTCAAATTATCCAAATCTTACTCAGAAAGAAGGAAAAGTGAAAGACTTAATTATTGATAAGAGAACTACAGCAATAGGAAAATATGGGAATATAAAAGGTGTTGTATTGGATGATAATTCCATTTTGAAAGCTTCAAAAGTAATCCTTACAACTGGAACATTTTTAAATGCAGAAATCCACATTGGTTTGAAAACCTTTTCTGCTGGGAGAATTGGGGAAGATTCTACATATGGTATTAGTAAAACATTATCAGATGCGTCTTTTAAATTAGGAAGACTAAAAACTGGTACACCAGCTAGGTTAGCTAGATCAACGATTGATTTTTCAAACTTAGAAAAACAATTCGGTGATAATCCTCCTCATTCTATGTCTTTCATGAATAATGAAGTTAGTATTAAAGATCAAATATTATGTTATGGTACTCGTACTACACCTGAACTTCATAAATATGTACGGTCAAATCTTCATAAATCTATCCATATCAGAGAGACAGTTAAAGGTCCTAGGTACTGTCCATCTTTGGAAGCGAAAATTATTCGATTCCCTGATAGAGACTCTCATAGAATATGGTTAGAACCTGAGGGCATTGATTCAAATGTTATCTATCCAAATGGGATTTCAAATTCAATGCCAGAAGATATTCAAGAACAAATGATGAGAATGGTCCCTGGTCTAGAAAATGTGAAAATAATACAACCTGCATATGGTGTAGAATATGATTATGTTGACCCAAGACAGCTGAACAGTAGCTTAGAAACTAAGTTAGTTAATGGATTATATCTTGCAGGTCAAATTAATGGTACAACAGGTTACGAAGAAGCGTGTGCTCAAGGGATTCTTGCTGGTATTAATGCAGGTTTATCAGTATTTGGAAAGAAACCAATAGATATATCAAGGGCAAATTCATATATTGGTGTTTTAGTTGATGATTTGATTACTAAAGGTGTAGAAGAACCTTATAGAATGTTTACATCGAGATCTGAATTTAGAATGTCTGTTAGAGCAGATAATGCTGATTTCAGACTAACTGAATTAGCAAATAACAAAGGCGTGATCGGTAATGATAGATGGGAGAAGTATTTGACTGATAAATCAATGTACAATGAATTATTGTCAAGTCTTAAAACTTTTAACCTAAGCAGTCACCAATGGAATAATATTTTAAATACTTCAATTGGATATTCACCTAAAAAATTGAGAGCATGGGACTTATTGAAATATGAGGGGGTCTCTTTAGAGAATATTGTTAAATCAAATTCAGGTGTAAACATAAACATTGATCATGTTCCAAAACACGTAGTACTAAAAGTCAACGTTCAAGGAAAATATGAGCCATATATTGCTAAGCAAAGCCAATATATTAAAGCATTTAGAGCAGACGAAAGTATGTTTTTACCGCAAAATTTTGACTATTCTTCAATTAAGACACTTTCATCTGAGTGTAGAACATTATTAAACACGATCAATCCGAAAACAATTGGTCAAGCACGTAGAATTCAAGGTGTTACTGCAGCATCTATTTTTGAACTTTACAATTTGGTACGGAAGTCTCAAAATGAATTGAAACGGGAAACTTCTAATTCTCAGTCAGATCAATAGCATACCATATCCAATTCATGAAGTGTATATACTTTTATTTAATATATTATCTTGTAAATATGTAACAACAACAATAGTTACTTTCTATTCTTCAATCACGTGCACACGGCTACATTTAGTTTCAAGACTAAGAAGGGAATAAACTTGCGAAATGAAAAGAGTGAATATATAATATTTACTACAGTGAATGCATCCTTTAATATGCCAAAAAAAGGTTATAGCTTGAATTCAATTAATTAAAGGAGAATAAACTATAATACTAAATAACGGTATTACGAATTTACAATATGAATGGCGAACAAGAGACAGAATTTCATCCTCTTGAAGGACTTGTTCGTTACGTTGGTGAAAATATAGAGACAAAAGAAGATAGTAATCTTCTGGGAAATAAGCTAAATGAAGAAAACTTGATAGGGAATGTTTCAATTGAGGGTGTACCAACAAGTGAAATGTATATGTATAATCAAAAAGATCATCTGCAGAAAGAATTTATAGTTGCTGATGTTAATGGCCAAGGAAATTATAAAACTACTAGGGTTCCTTCAGAAAGGAAGCATTTGAATGGAACAGATGATTCAAAAAATGGAGAAACTCAAGAATTTAGAGATTTATTACAGAGTGAATCAGATACATTTGGTTCAACTCAATTATCTGATCACGCAAATGATAAATTAGATTTTAAAGGATCTACAATAAATAATGACGATACCTTTCTTGAAAATGCATTGACTAATGGTTTAAATAAAGAGAATGGAAGTAATGACGATAACTCTACAAATGTTAACAGTAGTAATAATGGGCAAGTAGATGATGGGCAAGCAGATGATGCAGTTGAACAACCTTTCTATGTTAATGCAAAACAATATTATCGGATAATTAAAAGAAGATATGCAAGAGCTAAATTAGAAGAAAGTTTGAGAACATCAAAAGAAAGGAAACCATATTTACATGAATCAAGACATAAACATGCTATGAGAAGACCTAGGGGGCAAGGTGGTAGATTTTTAACAGCTGCAGAAATCGCAGCAATGCAAGAAAAAAAACTTGCAAATGGTAATCAAAATAAGACTGAGGATACCAATAACAAGGGAGATGAAAATAATAATACTGATGTAATACAAGAAAAGCACAATGCAAATGAAGTAGATAAGAATTCAGATTCAAATATTATTACAACAGAAACTTTTCATAACGAAAAAGTTTAGTCTGTATATCCTAACACTACCATGTCAGGATACGTTTACAATATATTTATCAATAAAAATTGTGCATCCAACTATTAAACATTAAAGTAGTTGTGGTTACTCTGCATTCATGGATTCTTTAAAAGGTAGCAACAATACATTTCATTCAAAGACGCAATACCTGAATCAAAATATGTTCTTGATAGTATTGGCTTTCCTTTCCTTAAATCCAATGGAAGTATTCATATTTTTTTGTTACTTCATTTCATCCCATCTAATCACTTTTTATTTATTCTTTTACTGGTTCAACCTTCTTGTAAATAAGATATTTAGAAGTTTTTATCATCACAAAGTCTTTTTCTACAATACCTTTTTAATAAGTTCAAAAGATATTGTTCAAAAAGAAAAAATTTGTAAATATAATTATTATTATTTATTTATATTACTGTTTTCTATTGTTCTGGTCATTATGCTAGGTTATATACTGTAAATTATAATAATATTCCATTAGCATCTACAGCGAAGCTCATTATATTCTTTATGATAAATTATTCACTACATATTCATCCTCGGATATCGAATACCTGAATGAAAATTTAATACTTTATTTAAAAATTGATGAATAATTAATAGGGGAATTAACATCAACTAATGTATTAAACATAGTTAATGCTTGACTATTGAGAGCATCGATAGACTCTTATTGAATTAGTTGATATTATCAAAAAAAGATTTATTTCCATCCTCAATTTCAAAAATCCAATTACAGAATATAAATACATAAAAAATGGCTAGTGAAGGTGCCTCGTTAAGTGAACAAATACTTGATTCTTCAAGAAGAAATAATTTAGATTTACTAGAGACAATATTCGAATCATTAGAAAATGATTCTAATAAAATTGCCGATTTAATTAATAATTCAAAAGATCCTTTTGGAAACACAGCTTTACATTTATGTTGTAAATATGGTTCATGGGAAGTTTTAGATAAAATTTTGGATCAAGAAGGTGCTATAGAAATTGATCCAAAGAACACAACAGATAATGATACACCATTGCACATAACTGTTAAATATGCTCGTGATGAACCAGAGCATGCTATATTTATTGCGTCTAACTTGATTGAAGTTGGTTCAGATCCAAGAATTAAAAATAAGCATAACGAAAAACCAATCGATTTGATTCATGGTGAAGAATTGGACGAACTCATCGACTTGTTACAAGGTGCAGAAATTGCAGCTGATAGTGGTGTTGTTGGTGCAGAAGGAGAAGTAGAAGCAGAAATATTTGAAGACGAAGACTATGAAGATGATGAAGATATAAAACAGTAATTATTCCGAGGTTTTTTATTTAAAATACAAATGAATATTCTGAGCATTTTGAACTATAAATAAATATCTTTTATCTTTTTAAATATTTTATATAATTTTAAGGAGCATTCTTTTTGATTCAATTTAATATTTTTTTACTTTTTGTTTTCATTAACTATTTTTATAATACAGAAGTTTCTACATACATATATACTAGATGTAAAACATGGTAACTATTATATATTTAATTCGACATCAAGTTTACTAATAATATTTTCTAAACCACCTAAACGTCTAAATTTGGCAAGTAGTAAATCTCTTTCCTTCTTTTCAATTGCTTCTTTATTTTGTTGTAAGATTTTTTGTTGAACTAGCTCTTTAGCTTTTTCATTTTCTTCTTTCTGTATTTCTTGATAATAAACCTTTGTTCTGGTCTTCAATCTACTGAAAGGATCTGCTTTAGCGTCAAAGGTGTAATCATCAGTCTTTATTTGCTCTGAATTTTTAATTTTATCCATATTCAACTTTCTATTCTTAGAAGTCAAAGCACCTAATTTTTTAGCACCAGCTTGATCATTTTCATGATGCTTTTCATATGTTGAAAGTCTTTTTTCTAAATTTCTTAATTGAGTAGAATATTTGGCAACATCTCTTTCTATATTATTTTCTCTGGCAAATTGTAATTTACTTCTTAAGACGGTTTTTTCTAACACTGCATTTGTACCTGATAATTTTTTGTTAAAAATCATTCTATTACGAACAATTTCATCAGTTATTTTATCCGTTAATGGTTCTGAAATAAATCCATTTATTTCTTTTCCTTTTGTGGTTAATGCATATAATGAAGGTCTAGATAAATTAGAAGTATCTAAAGCTCTTGAATAACGATTAAATTCTTCTTCTGTAATTAAACCATCACTAAAAATATTCATTTGAAGAACTTTTCTATCTTTACCTTGTGTAACACCTAAATATTGGTTTGTGACAAACTTACCCATATTATATGGTTTTTGTAAAAATACTTTTTCAATTTTAACCATACGATAGATAGATTCATTGGTACTCTTATCTGTCCCAACATTAACTCTACCGTAACAACCTTTAACTACATCATTAAAACCTGGGAAAAAACAGAATTTTGCAATAAATGAACGACCAATTTTAAGTTTGTTAAAATCTTGGAGTTCACTTTCTCTATCAGTAGTATCCTCTGCCCATTCAACTTCTTCTGCATATCTAGTTTTCCTTTTATAAGGATCATATTCTTCTTCATCGTCATCTTCTTCGTATTCACTTTCATCTTGTTTATAGTTATCTCTATATTCTTCTTCATATTCGTCTTCCTCTTCAGATTCACTATATTGTATATTATTATTTTTTCTTTCTCTTTGTTTCTTCAATTGAGATAATTTTGATGTCTTAACATCTGAGTGACCAGTGACATGAGTTGATCTTGTTGAGGTACGTGTTTTTTTACCTTCTTGTTTTTGAAAATTTTGTTGTTGTCTTTTCAAGCTTCTTTGACGTTCTCTGAAAAGTTTACGATCTTGATATTTCTGCATTAATTGAGATCTTTCAAATAATAAAGTTTCACGTTCCATTTCTGGTAAGGAATCTAAATAATTACGATCATTTTCATCTTTATATTTATTCTCTAACGGAAAAGGGTTTTCTTCTTCAATATCATCTTCGTCATCTGCATAAGTATCAACACCAGCTGGATTATAATCATCTTCTTCATCTTCATCATTCTCATATTCATCTTCATCTTCATCACCTTCAACTTCTATTCTACGTCTCTTTGATGATTGACCACCTCTCTTAACATTTGACGATAGAATAACTTCTTCTTCATCTTCTTCATCACCAGCACCGGCTAAAGCTAATAAATCTTCATCAATATCAGACATTTTCTTTTTCTTGTTTTTCTCACTTGATGATATTAAACCAATATTTGTTTTAGTCCTATATGTTTGTCTTCAATATAGTGTGTATAACAGAAATCTTCAACCGTTTTTATCTAAAATTAGCTTCTTCCAATTAATTTAATTTCAATTTCATCTCTTATTTTTTCATGAAATCGTTGTTAGATGAAGTTCGTAATTAATGATGAAAGTATAGTGAGGTTATCAAAGTAATATACTAAACTGCGTGCAATATATAAATTAGATGTTTAAATTATAAAGAATATTTATTTTAATTACTTATTAGCAACCACCCAACTCATTGAATCATAAATATATGAACGAGAAATTGATGGATTGGTTTATATATTTTAATAATTAATTTGATTCAAAACAAGAACCCCACTTTTGTGTATTTTTGAATAAAATATAATAAAATAGAATCGAAAGGACCAAGATAATATAATCTTTAGTTGTTGTTAATTTAATTAATTAAGGTACACATTTGTTGGTTTAGAAGTTGTGCTTTAGGAAGAGACAAATAAATATATTTAATTAGTAATACATTATAATAATATTAATTCGTAATGAGTTATTCATATGGCACTCAAAATAATGATGATATTCCGGATAAACCAACTCTTTCAAAAAGATCACCTTCCATTTTAGTAACAGATTCAAGATCTAGTAAATACAGATTGAGTGCACCATTTGCAAGATATGCTGCTGGTGCTAGAAGTAAAGAAGATTTGACACGAACTAAGAAAGTGTTACCTAATGACAATAATAGTTACAATAATCGCAATGATAACCAATATGTTTCGAATAAGATAGATTATGATTATAATAATAGTAATATAAATACCAGGAAAAATGCAAATAATAATGTTGCAGGTTTTCGCTCATCAACAAAAAGATCACCATCACAAGGTAGATTCAGCCGAATTTCAGTAGATAATATATTATCAGATTCTTCTGATGTACCTTCAGGAAAGAGAGAGGAGCGTCGATTTAGTTCATCATGGGATAGACATTCCATTTATGAGAAATTGAAATCTTATGATAGTTCAAAAGGACTGAGTCACCTACCTTCAAGAACTTCAAAAACTTCTCAAAAATTAGTTTTAATCCCTGAAGATTCAACTATTTTTGATGATATTAACCAAAATGCATTTATAAGGAAAAGATCATCATCTCACTTAAAATTAAATAATGATGATTTTCAACCTGGTAACTCGGAAACTGATTTAGCTAGAATCACAGCGTATAATGTAGCAGAAGGTTTCAATTTAAAGTTAATGCATAATTTTTTAAAATCAAACCACGAAGTTTCACCCAGATTATATGATGAGTGTCTTTATGTTGCATATACTTTACCATTACTTCCTGGAAAGGATGGTTATAGAATTAAATCAAATGTTTCCAAAAAAGTTGTTGGAGGTAAAACCTTGATTGATGAATTGATTGATACCAGTGAACAGAGAGATCACCATTATGAATATTATTCTGGTGTAGAAATTTTAGAAGATGCAAATAATAATTATGAACTAAATACCACTAACATTCCACCTGAGAGCGAAATTACGGTAGTCCCTGACCATTTACCAAACCCAATTAACTCAGATTCATTCCATCCTAGTGAGCCTCAATTTTTTGCTGAAGAGACTCCAATAGAACAAAAAATGCGTGAAAGAAAAGAACAGATAAAAATTAACTCCAATAACAAACCTGTATCAATATTAAACGATGAAGATCAACATGCAGAAATATTTATATTTCATTATGGGGTCATTGTATTTTGGAATTTCACAGAAATCCAAGAGAAAAACATTCTGGGAGATATAGCATTTACTGATTATAAAGATCTGGTGATAAGGCCTTTAGATGAACAAGATATTGAAACTGAACAATTTCATTTTGATTATGATAAAGATACAGAAAGACCTCGTATTTTTAATGATAATATCACCTTAAGATCTGGTGATCATATAATTGAATTGACTCTTTCACATGCTATTGCACAATCTTCAAAGCTTTCGAGGTTTGAATCAAGAATAACACCAATATTAACTTCTATTACGAAACTGCCGAAAAGGTTGGCTCTATATGGTACTTTAGGCTTGAAAAGAGAACAGCTATTGAAACGATCTGGTAAATTATTTAAATTAAGAGTTGACGTTAATTTGTCATCAAGTGTTTTGGATACGCCTGAGTTTTTTTGGTCATTTGAACCCAGCTTACATCCATTATATGTTGCGATGAGAGAATATTTGGAAATTGATCAACGAGTACAGGTACTGAACGATCGCTGTATGGTTTTTCTGGAGTTTTTTAATATATGTGTGGATTCTGTCGCAGAACGTAATATGGCACGTGTAACATGGTGGTTTCTCATTGTTATCATGGTATGTGTGCTATTTTCATTAATTGAAATTTTAGTCAGGTATATAATTATTAAGAATCATTAGTTCAAGTTTGAAATTAAAGGAGAATTATAAAATTTTCATTTAAATAAAATATAGATAATATCTAATATATATATTCATTAATACAACTTATTTCTTAGCACCGTATTTGTTAACGGCTTTACCATCAGGAATGGTAAAGAAAACATATGGTTTATTATTTTCAGCTAAAGCATCTAATCTGTAATAACCCTTTCTTTCAAATTGAATAACATCGCCAACCTTCAAATTCTTGACATTTACGTCAGCGATAGCAGGGGTGTGAAATTCTGTTTCAGGTGTCAAAAAATCTTCAAAGCTTTCACCTTCTTCAATCTTATCTTTACTGATCAAATGGTCAAAGTCAACTAAATCAACAGTTACATTTTCAGGAGTGTCAGCTAGCCAAGTGATCTTATGTTTAGTCTTCTTGAAATCACCTTCTAAATGAACGGTGGCTTCCATAGAACCATCAGCATTTTTCTTGTTGATAACAACATTACCCCAGTTCATTAGAGTAATTTCTTCACCTTCTTCAATGACATTGGCATCCTCTCTGTCAATGACAATATCTTTGTAGTAAATGACTTTCTTTTCACCAACAGCTGGATTCTTTGGATGTTTTGGTTTCATTTCAGTCTTTGGAGTTTCTGGGGCATCATTACCAGTTAAATGAATTTTAACTGGATCAACAACAGAGGTTAATCTTGGAGCAATTGGATCAATAACTTTTTTATTGAAAGCCCAAATTAAATTCCATTCTAAATTAATGACGTTTCTTGATGGACCTTGAGATAAAACAAAGTTTCTTAAACCCTCAACAGTCATACCTCTTCTTCTAACACCTCTGACAGTTGGGAATCTTGGATCTTCCCAGCTTCCAACTAAGTTCTTGTCAACCATCCATTGTAATTTTCTCTTAGACAACATAGTTCTGACGAAGTTAACACGAGCGAAATCCCAGATATGGACTTTTCTTAAATTCATAGCATTTAACATCCATTCGTACTGAGCGTTACGATCTCTGTATTCGATTGTACGTAAGGCATGAGTAACGCCTTCCAATGAATCAACAATTGGGACACAGAAATCATATGTTGGATAAATTTTCCATTGAGTACCGGTTCTATGATGCGGAGTTAAGTTACATCTGTAAATGACAGGATCTCTTAAAGTTTTGTTTAGGGCAGTATAATCGATCTTGGCACGGACACAGTTCTTTAAACCTTCTTCAGTACCGTTTTTCATTTCTTCAGTGAAAATCTTTATATTTTCTTCAACAGTACGTTCTCTTCTGGCGGAAGCAATACCGTTCATACGTTCATCTCTCATCTTTTCGGTTTCAGTATCATCACAGTAAGCTTTACCTTCTTTGATCAGTTGAACACAGTAATTGTACATTTCTTGGAAATAATCAGATGAATGAGTGATTCTGTCACCTTTAATACCTAATAATAATAGATCTTCTAAAATAGAATCTTGGAATTCAACATTTTCTTTTGATGGGTTAGTATCATCAAATCTTATGATCAATTTACCCTTGTAGGCTTGAGCAAAATATTGATTTAATATAGCAGCTTTGGCGTGGCCGATATGTAAATATCCAGATGGTTCTGGTGGGAAACGAGTAACGACTTCACCAATTTTGGCATCTGGTAAATCGATTTCAAAGTTAGCTTTGTGAACTTCTTTCTTCTTACCACTAGTAGAATTTTTCTTTAATTCTTGTAAAGATTTAGTTAAGAATTCATGGGCACCACCGAAAATTGGGCTAGCTTCAAATAAATTGTACCAACGAGAAACATTGATATTGACTTTATTTTTAATGATAGAACCAACCATACCGTTGGATCTCAAAGCACCCCAGCAAGCGATATCAGCAGCAGAAAAATTTAAATCACCATTGATAAATGTTCTTAAATTTAAGTGAGCATCCAATTTATCTAAAGATAAAGATAATTTTTGGAAATTTTTAATAACCAATTCTTCATTGGCCATCTTAATCCAAGAAGAAGATAAATCTAAACCTTCTGGGAAAACTTCGGCATTAGCAGAAACGATTTTTGCTAATACATCTTGTGATTCACCATTGAAGACAGCTGGAGAAGCTTTCTTATCTTCAACGAATTCAATTGAAATAGAATCTGGTTTAATTGAATTGACAACACGGGCAGCAATCAATTCACCATAGGCAACAACTGGAGCCTTACCACCAATAACCAAAGTAGAAGACATTGTATGTATTTGATCGAATATTATTTTTTTTATATCAAACAGAAACCAATTAGCACTGTGAAACCAAAAGAGATATTTATATGAAAGTGTTTCTTATAAGGAATATGAACTAATTTTTAGTGATTAAAGAAATGAAAAAAAATTTATGAATGAAAATTTAGAGACCAAGGGAAAGAAAAAGTACGGGCGTTAAGTAAAGGACGGGTAAGTCATAAATAAAAACCTCATATCTCAACAATTAATAATATGACACAGACATTAGTTCAATAAAATAATTAAATCAATAACTTATTTCATTCACTCAGCTAAAATATTACTTTAGACTTTTCAGTGAATGTCATCAATTTTTGTTATTTAGATATAAGTAGTCAAATACTGAATATTTTACCAACCACATGTCAGCAAAGATAATAAGATCTCCTTCTGTTTTGAAGTAAATAAAACACTATTTTCTTCATTAGTGTTTTCTTTTATATTTATTAAGAGTTCAAATAATGTTTGCTTTTCCAAAACATTTTTAACTAGAAAAATATTAAAACCTAAATTCAATAGTATCTCTTCATCTGGACTGACATTGGAAAAAAGCTCAGAGCTCGAATATTCAAAAGAATACATTGAAATCAAATATTGCAATTTATACGCTAAACTCTGAAACTCATTGGAAATGAATATTATTTTGAATCTTTCAGCATTTAAAAATAGCTGAATTTTCCAAAATATATCTTTATCTGATTTTTCTAAAGCATGTGGGTATTCAATTAATAATATTATTATTTTAAAATCAAGTGACAAATTATTTAAAGCATCTTGGTAAAATAATGAGCCATTTTGTGATAATTGAAAAAAATTTTCAATTTTAATTCTTAGCACACAAACACTACTGTTTAATATAAAATCACAGTTCAGATATAGTCTCCTTTCTATTATGTTAACTTTTTCACTTTTAAGTAATGACTGAAATATTTTATAATTTGAATTTAACTTGTTGGCATTAATAATGATGCTCTTATTTTTTATTCTTCCAGTATTGTAATGGGACTTAAGCGACGGTGCCAATTCATTACGAGCACTGTTTGAGGAAGATTTTACTCTTTCATTTGTTAAATTATTTCCAATATTTCCTTTGGTTGGGTCGTATAAATTTATTCCTTGATTTAAAAAGCTTGTAATTTGAGTATTTTTTGATATTTGCTTTGCGTTTTTACTCTTTTTATATTCTAGTATTGATTTTAAGTCATTATCTATGAAAGATCGCCTTTGAGGAAGTAAAGATGAATTCATATCTTGTATAGTAGAAGTTAAGTTTTTTGACGATTCTTCATTATCTGTTGAAGTGTTATGGTGAATTTCTGAAGCTTCTCTCGAATACCTATTTTCTGAAACTTCTGTATGTCTGATATTGACATTCATTATAAATTTTAAGCTTCCAAAAGTCTTTTTTTCTGAATCAATTAAATCTAAAATGTTACATTCAAGATTTTTAAATTTGATAGTCATTTTAGAAAACCTAGTTGTTTTTGAATTGGTTAAATTTTCGTTATGGAATGACTCTTTCAAATTTGGATTTTGTTTCAATATGTTATTAATCGGATTCCAATCAATTTCCTTTAAAGTAGCTTTCGGTAGTCTCCAATACTTATTTTTTCTTTTCTCTTGGAGTTTAATCTGAATAAAATTTAAGCCTTTTTTAGATTTAATATCAATTTTTATTTTATAACACTCCAATTCATTAAATTGGACATCAAATAAATTTTCCCACATTTTTTCTATTGTAGACTTGATAATACTGGCATTATTCTGATTAATTTTATTAATTTCAAATGGCCAATAAGTTAATGTAATATTCCTATAATTTTGCCATTTTTTTTGCAGGATTATTTTAGAAGTATCAGGTAAAACTGTATTTATTTGGTATTTCTTAATGTCAGAACTTAAAATCAATTGAGCTCTGAAGTGTTCATTTTTTAATATTTGAAAAGAAATATTTTTAGTTAATTTCTCGTTCAATAAATTTTCAAAATCATTTTTAATTTGACTTGGCATCTGTTCTGTTAATACAACAAAACTATTGTGTTTCAATTTCTTTGATAAATTTGAAAAATAGTTATTAGTGTTTTTAAGTAATAAAGTCTTTGAATGCACTAAGTAGTTTTCAAATTTTGACTTATCAATATTCTTATAAATTGGAATAGAAATTATTTTAGTTGCGTTCTGATTTTTAATAGTGTTCACCCAATTTAGCAACAATTTTGAATCATTTTCTAACTTCAACTTTTCTTTTAATAATATTCTTGTCAATGTTTTGAACAGTTCAATATTATTTGTTTCACTTTTAGTTATTGTATTCCATTCAACTCCCCTTAAAGCTAGTTTTACTTTAATTGGCTGTGAACTATTAATATTTGCCAGTGTCAGTAGCAGGTAACTTGATAAAGGTTTTTCTATTGGTTTTACATTATATTTGGCTTGGTCCAGCTTGATATTGCAGTAACATAATTTATTTTTAACTTTTTTATTTATAAATAAAGTTTCTTTTAATAGCTTTGTTTCATCAAAATATTGATCACTTTCAGTCTCATTATCTAAATGACTGGAATTATTGAAATCTATTAACCAGTACTCTAATTCTCTCATAATTTTCTTAATAGCAGCTCACAATTTATTTGCTTTCCATCTTAAAGGACTTTAACTTGTTTATATTTCACAGTCATTCATTTAGCCGCCCATCTTTTATTTTTATATTGTTATATTCGCTTTGTTTTACAAGCATATATATAAATAAATGCAAAATAAAATTAGAAAGAATAGATATAAGTGAATTGAATAATTCTACCAGTTCAGTGTATCATAAGTGTCTTTAAGCTTTATTTACAGTTCTCTGGTGTTATAATTGTTTTTAAAAGAGACCAATATTGATTAATACAGAAATGGGGGTATTTAAAAATGTGCATATTTAGTTATAAAGGAATGAATTTTGTGTTGTATGACATTGAATATAATTACAAAAATGATATAGTTTCATTGTAAAATAGGTTTGAATATATATATATTTACTCCCAAGATTATCTCTAAAAACTATATCATATTTTAACAGGAATATAAAACAACGATGTATCAGTTAAGATAAATAATACATTAATCGCTGTTCAAGAGCAATGTTTAGAATTGGCAGTTCCATTTACAATATTTTTATTTGTATCATAAATATATTTGTTTGAAATATGATACAAATACGTATCCGATCACGTAAATTGGTTTTAATGCTATATATTTTGATAAGTATGATAAAATATGTTACATTTTATTTATTTTATCATGTTTCTATTGCATTTATTTTTCAGTGGGATTTTGTAATTTTAATGGAAACTGAGTGAGTGACTGAAATTGAAAAATGAAAAAAAAATTATTGAAAGCAGAAATATATTTAAATCGTAAGGTGAAGAAGGGAAAAGAAGAGAGTTAGTAAGAAAATGGATTGAGTTAAGTTGATTAGTTTATTTGTTGTTAATAATAACCAAATAAATATTTCACTTGTACTATACCAGAAATTTTTTTCATAGCCATTCTTACTTTATATCGTTGATTTTATATTGAGAGAAATAGATTGAAAACAGGGGAAATTTGAACTTTATTGACACAATAACCGTTAAGTATCTTCAACTGGAAAAAAAAAGTGTTACAAAAGACAATATTTAATGTCAGCAATTTCAGATAGTAGTGATACTGAAACTGAAGTTGTATCTAGGAATTTAATAGGTGTTGTTGATATTGGTTCTAATGGTATTAGATTTAGCATCTCATCAAAAGCTGCACATCATGCAAGAATCATGCCTTGTGTCTTTAAAGATAGAGTAGGAGTTTCTTTATTAGATGTCCAATATACTGCAAATTCTCTGGAAAAAGGTCCGATTCCAAAAGATACTATTGCAGAAATTTCTTCTGCAATGAAGAGGTTTAAATTGATTTGTGATGATTTCGGTGTATCAGAAACTAGTGTTAGTATGGTTGCTACTGAAGCAACAAGAGAAGCAATCAACTCTTTTGAGTTCATTGATGCAATTCGTGAATCAACTGGTTGGGATGTTGAAATTTTAACTAGAGAGGAAGAAGGTAAAACAGGTGCTTTTGGTGTAATTTCTTCATTTAATAAAGTAAGTGGTTTATATATGGATTTAGGTGGTGGTAGTACCCAATTATCGTGGATCAAATCTTTAAATGGTGAAATTCAACAATCTTCAACCCCTATATCATTACCATATGGTACTGTTGCTCTATCTAGAAGATCGTTAACTGAAGATAAAAAGGAACTTTTTGAAGAAATTAAGAATGCTTATAGAGATGCGATCAAAAAAATTGATATTCCTGATGACATGATTCAAGAAGCAAAATTGAAAGGAGGATTTGATCTATTTACTTGTGGTGGTGGATTAAGAGGTATGGGACATTTATTGTTATCTCAACTCAATGATTATCCAATCCAAACAATAATTAATGGTTTTTCATGCTCTTATGAAGAATTTTCTGCCATGTGTGATTATTTATTTTTAAAAGGTAAGGTACCAGGTGCAAAAGATAGAAAAATTTTTAAAGTATCAGATAGAAGAGCATCTCAATTACCTGCAGTTGGTTTATTGATGAGTGCTGCTTTTGAATCACTTCCATCAATAAAAACACTATATTTTAGTGAGGGGGGTGTTAGAGAAGGTACAATATACTCTATCTTACCAAGAGAAATAAGATCTCAGGATCCATTAATTATTGCAACTAGACCATATGCTCCCTTACTTGCAGGAAAATATTTACAATTATTAAGAACAGCTATTCCTTCGCATGATATACCTTCTATTGTATTTAATAGAGTTGCACCAGCATTGTGTAACCTGGCCTTTATACATGCGTCATATCCAAAAGAATTACAACCAACGGCAGCTTTACATGTTGCCACTTCAGGTATAATAGCAGGATGTCATGGTTTATCACATAGAGCTAGAGCTTTAATAGGTATAGCGTTATGCAACAGATGGGGTGGTGATATACCGGAGATAGAAGAAAAATATATGCGTTCTTTGGAGGAAATTGTATTAAGAGATACAAATAAATTTGAAAGAAAAAGAATTGTATGGTGGACAAAATATATTGGAACAATTATGTTCGTCATTTGTGGTGTTCACCCTGGTGGTAATATTAGAGATGGTTTTTTAAATTTCAAAATTTTAGAAAGAGATGATACCCAAAAAAATTTTCAACAATTAACAATTGATGAAAAGTTAGCAGCTGCATCAGATATCCAATCCAACACAATAACACCATCAGTATCGAAAATAAATACTTGTGAATTTGAAGTCGTTGTTCAAATTAGTAAAGATGATTTAAAAACAAGTGCATCAGTCCGCTCAAGAATTATTACATTACAAAAGAAGATTAGAAAACTATCAAGAGGTAGTTCAGAAAAGGTCAAGATAGGGGTAGAATTTACAGATGGTCATAGTTGACCTTAAAATATAGATAGATTACGAATATATGTATCTGTATATATAAATTAATCCATTTATTATAGTATGAGATCGGTTGTATCATTATTAACGACGGGGTATTTTTTTAAATATTTTTAATAATCTTCTCTTCATTTTCAAAGGGAAGAAATTACTAAAATTGAAATGAACCTATATTTTGCCACCTAGTGCACCAGATTTGATTATTTGAGAAAATTATTTGTATTACAACTGAAAGATTTGGGTAATCTGATAGGATAAAACACAGTATACTTTAAAAGAGAATATTAAGATCATTAATTTCTAAAATGGTTGAACTACTTGAATTGGTAAAAGGCTTAAATATTGCATTTAACAGCCAAGATTATGATGATTGTGAAAAATTACTTAAAGTTATCAAGATTGAACTAATAAAAAATAATTTATTAATCCCAGATTTTAATAATTCAAATGAATTATATATAAAAGATTTAGAAATAACTGAAAAAATATTGGAACTTGGTGCATTATCAAGTATTTTTACTTTAAATTTTGGACAATTTCTAAACTATTATTCACAAGTTAGAAACTACTATTTTAATGACAAAGAAAAGAAATTAGCTGAATCAAATAATAAAAAAAAATTAGTTAGTTTATATTTGTTAATTTTATTATCAGAAGGTGATATTTCAAAATTTCATTCTGAATTAGAATTTTTAGATAAACATTTTGAAAATTTAGAAGAAGATTCATTATTATCATATCCAATTAAAGTTGAAAAGTGGTTAATGGAAGGTGCATATCAAAAGGCATGGGAATTATTACAATCGAGCACAAATATTCCGGAATTTAATGTTTTCACCGAAACATTAATGGATGCCATCAGAGAAGAAATTGCACAAAATACAGAATTAGCATATGAAGAATTAAGTTTAACAAATATTAAAGCATTATTGTTTTTGGAAAGTGAAAAAGATGCAGAAACTTTTTCATTAGAAAAAGGTTGGAGTGTCAAAAATGGAAATGTCATTTTCAAGAATGAAGATAATAAGAACGTAGATAATATGGAAGGAATAGAAGATGACTCAAATAAAAATCAAACATTTATTGAAAAAACATTAGATTATGCCATTAACTTGGAAACAATTGTTTAGGTGAGTATAATGAATGAAAATATTCAGTATTGAATATCAAAAAAGGTAATATAATATAATATTTTGTATCTTACATTTATATATATCACGGAAATAAATAATCAATTAAAGAATTTAAATTACAGCAAGAATATTAGGAAAAAATAAAAAATGGGAAAAATAAATATTTCTAAAATAATATTATTTCAATTTATCTTAATTAAAATTACTCTATCTATTGTTAAGAAACTGTATAAATATAAAAAAAATTATTACAAACATTGCAAAATGTTAGAATATTAGAGAAAAATTTATCAATAAAAATTTCAATTAAAGAATAATAATCGTTAGGAATTTGTTTATCATAAAAAGACGTTAATTCATTAAATTTTATTTCTTGGATGTTGTGTGCTAAATGCATGCTTAAAAAAAGGGAATGAAACATTATCTTTTATTTGATTAAGCACCTTGGATACCAACAGATTTACCAGCAGCTAATCTCTTTTCGGTCAAAGCAGCAATGATAGCAGCACCAGCACCAGAACCATCTTCAGCTGGAACAATGACAATTGGGTAGTTTTCAGCTTTATCTTGCTTCCAACCGTAAATATCTCTTAAAGCATCAGCAGCTCTCTGTTTGAAACCTGGGTATAAGTTGTAAACGGAACCATCGGCAGCAATATGAGCGGTTTCGTAACCTCTTTTTTGACAGATAGCAGCAATACCACAAGCAGAAATTCTAGCAGCTCTAGTACCAATTAATTCAGACAATCTTCTGATTAATTTACGTTCTTGAACGGTGGTGGTGATGTTTAAGTCATTTTGGAATAATTCATCAGTGTTTTCTAAGTTTTCAAATGGATCATCTTCAACTTTAGATGGGTAAGAAGTATCCATAACATATGAAGTCTTCAATTTGGAAACATCTTGACCTTGGAAAATTAAACCGTTTTCATAACATTCTAATAAACCTAAACGTAATAATTCACCTAAGTAGTAACCAGAAGACATCTTTTCGAAAGCTTGTTGACCTGGTCTTGGAGATTCTTCATCAATTTGAATATCGTATTTGTTTCTTGGTAGAACAACATGTTCGTTATCGAAAGAACCGTATTCACAGTTAATAGCCATTAGCATATCTGGAGTAATATCAGCTGGTAATTTGCCTTCTAATTTTTCAACACCTGAAACGGTATCGTAGTAAGCACCATTAACACCAGTACCGAAAATAACACCCATCTTAGTTTCACCATCAGTGTATAAAGAAGCGACTAAAGTACCAGTGGTATCGTTAATTAAAGCAACAACGTTGATTGGGATCTTTTTCTTTTCTAATTGTTTTTGTAACATACCAACAACATCATGACCTTCAGTTTCAGCGATATCGAAACCTTTAGTCCATCTTTGTAAGATACCTTCATTAATCTTATCTTGAGAAGCTGGGAAGGAAAAAGTGAAACCTAATGGTAATGGAGAAGAGACACCTTCTGGGAATTGTTCCTCAAGGAAAGCAGCTAAAGATTCAGCAATGAAAACCCATAATTCTTCTGGATCTTGGGTAGTTCTCATAGCATCTGGTAATTTATATTTAGATTGAGTAGTGTCAAAAGTACGATCACCACCTAATTTAACTAAAACAACTCTTAAGTTAGTACCACCTAAATCAATAGCTAAATAATCACCAGATTCTTTACCAGTTGGATATTCCATAACCCAACCTGGAATCATTGGAATGTTACCACCCTTTTTAGATAAACCTTTATCTAATTCAGAGATAAAATGTTTAACAACAGCTTGTAAAGTTTCTGGAGAAGTGTTGTATAAACCTTCGAAAGTAGTAACTTGATCTAATAAAGCTTTTGGAACATCAGCCATAGAACCTTTTCTTGCAGGTGGTTTTTTTGGACCTAAGTGAACCATTTTCTAGTATATAATTATTTGTGAGATTAAAAGATTTGTTTTGATTAAATTAAAAATAGGAGAAAAAAAAGTATATTGTTTAACAAAGTTTCCTTTTCTTCTTTTATTTTTTGATTGTTGTTCTTTTCAAATGTAAGATAAAATTAAAAGTATTTACTATAAGATAAATTAGGAAAGAAAGAAAAAAATGATTGATTTAAAATTGAAATACAATAGGTATTTATACTTTTCAAAAAAAAAAAAAAAAAAAGATGAATATAGTTTTATTCAACCTCACAAACTGAAAGTATCCTTAGGTTATTTTCACACATCATAGTTATTAGCTATTCTATAGTAAAGCAACCAAGAAAGAGAAAGAGAGAGAGAGGGAGAAATAAGCTAACAAAGAAAGAAAGAAGAGCTTTACAACTAGTAAATTTAATTAAATACGGGGGGTGAATACTAATACAAGTGGGGGTGATTAAAATATAGAGAAAGTAAGAGAAGAAAGTGAAAATAGACCGTGTTTTCAACTCCATTTGTTTTGCATTTATGTTGCATTAATTTGCTGCTAAACGTTCAGAAGATTATTAGTGAAATTTTCGAATAATACTGCATCATAATATGATACCCACAGAACGCGACTTGAGTCTGAGCGGTGGGTGCCAGTTGAGGGAGGCAGGGAGAGAGAGAGAGAGAGGGAAAAAAATTAAATATGTGGATTCCACTAAATTTCTCGCATTAATTAAATGTTTTTCAATTGTTCCAAACAGAGAAAAAGTGGAAATGTTGAGCGTAGAGCGTAGATTAAAATTGGGAAAAGACAGCTGATGGTCAAAAATTGACTAAAGTAATTGAAGTAATTGAGATCGAAGATGGTTAATTTTTCCAGAAACAGGATATACAGGATAAACCTTTTGGGTATCTCCTTGTGTTTTTTATTTTATTATTAATTGTCAATTCTACTCCATTCAGTGACTCCGCAGAATGGAACAGCCTTTTTAACACGAAGGTGCAAAGTTACAATAATAATTTCCATTTCATTACTTGATACAACTTTGTAATCTTTCTGGAACTAGCAGAATATACCGTAATCCAACAGTACACAAACCGGCAACCCCCGCCCCTGTAGTTGACAAGCTCAACAATTGAGGCTTATCGAAAAAGAGGAGAACAGAAAATAAAATAAAAATACCAACCATGGTTGTTTGAAACTGAATTAGAACCGATCTGGGTGAATTGGTTTTTATTTTTTTTGTTCCGTCAATTGTTCTTCGTATCTTTCTCCGCTGTTGCAGGCTAACCCCCCGCTAAAAATAAAATTCAACTACTACTACTCATTTACTTTGTTTGCGTGTAAGTTTGCAAATGTGCCCGAGATTATTTGCCTGTCAGATGATCTTTATTTTTCGGTCTTCTTACTGTGCTCCGTGCGCTGTTTCTAAGAACCATTTATATAACTTAATGTGAAGAACATCGAATAACGAAAATGTTTAGACTATTGCTTTACTTGATGTATGCGTTCATACTAATTAAAACTAAAATTAAAATAAAGATTAAGAATATGTAAGTTGTTATGTGCCTTGTCGTTTTAGAGAAACAAAAGATTTATTATTCAATAAGGTAAGTAAATTACATGAAATGTAAGTAAATAACATTACTTGTTGGTGTAGTAGTGCTATTATCTCAGCAAACCAAACCCCACAAAAAAATTTCATATTCGCTAAAATATATCTTATAGAAATAGACAGATTATCCGATTTCTGTTACATTATTTTTCTTTAAGGTTCTTTGTGTTTTTCTGCTGGATAGAATAGAAAAATATGGAGTTACTGCATTAGGGATCTCCATACTTTTTTTTTTTTTTTTTTCCTCTATTGTATAGCTGCTAATTTATCCGCAATGGATAGATTTATACTTGATATTATGTCAGAATCTTAATACTCTCGTAAAACGTAGTTAACCTCCCATAAAATAGTGCAACATGTACACAATAGACAATCTTAAGCCATGGATATTGTAATAAATGATCGAGGAACTTAAGTCTAAGATATGGATTAGTTTGGGAGTCCATTGAGTGAAATACGGATGGGTGGTAAGTGGGTAACTCAAAGCCGTATATTATGACAATACATATAGCAGTAATGTTCTAGATAGAGGGCTTATAGGTTTATGGTATAGGGCATTTGTAATATATTAGGGTATGCAATTTATGATTAGTAGTGAAATTCGAAAAATAGTTGGTGAATAGAATATGGAGGAGAGAAAAATGTTAAATAAGTAAGATATGAGAGTAGTATGGAAATGGTAAGAGTTGAAGTAATCCGTGTGTAGTGTTTATATTTAGGTAGCAAGTAGAGTAAGATGAGTAGATACTAATTAGTTATTAAGCAATGTATTCAAAGAGGTAATTGGAGTGGCAAGTGGATGTTAGCAGAGAGTAGTCAGTTAATTTAACAGCAGAAGGGCAAGTGAATAGAGGGAATGAGTAGCAATGTTGAACAACTAAGCAAATATTCGGATAGTAAATAGCGAAAAGAGTATATAAATGGCAAAACAGTAATAATACATGGCTTACACAGCAAGATCTCTGAAGGTATCAATATCAGTGACATTTGTATGTTAAGGGAGGGTAAGAAACAATATTATTACAGATCATATGACTTGTAATTAACAGTACCATCCTACGAGTAATGTAACATGTGACAAACACGTGCATGTAATAGCATACGAATACTGTGACATGTAACATAATTACACAAATAATATAACATTCTACGAGACAGGTCACATGATAAACTATATTACAGTTGACGTTGTGCTAGGGTCTTGTGTGGTGTTGGGGTCTTGTGTGGTGTTGGGGTCTTGTGTGGTGTTGG
>JAJMAX010000079.1:0-51798 GCA_030565105.1 Vanderwaltozyma verrucispora
AATAATAATAATAATAATAATAATAATAATAATAATAATAATAATAATAATAATAGTGGTGGTATGTTTGGACAAAATCAAACAACGCCTTTTGGATTATCGAACAATAACATAAATATCAATAATAACAACAATATGGGTTCATTTGGTTCGTCATTAGGCAATAAAAATACTAACAGCGCATTTGGCTTTAATAATTCTCAAAATAATTCTAATAATTCTCCTTTTGGAATGAATAAACCAACTTCTGGTGGATTGTTTGGTAATAGTAACAACCAGCAACAGTCAAGTGGATTATTTGGTCAAAGTAATAATAGTAATCAACAATCAAGTGGTTTATATGGTCAAAGTAATGCATTCGGTAAACCAGCTTTGAATTCAATTGGCATGAATTCATCAAACAATGGCATGTTCGGCCAAAATAATAATAATATGTCGAATAATTCAGGTGGATTATTTGGTAACAAACCAAATAATACATTTGGTCAAAATAATAGTCAACAATCATCAACTATGTTTGGACAACCTAATACTCAGCAGCAGCCAGGAGGTTTATTTGGTCAAAATAACAATACTTCTAATAGTCTATTTAGTCAAAATAACAATAATCAACAGCAACCAAGCGGCTTGTTTGGGCAGAATTCCAATAACCAACAGCAATCTGGTGGTTTGTTTGGTCAAAATAATACTCAACAATCCGGAGGCTTATTTGGACAAACTAACAACTCACAACAGCAGTCAGGAGGTTTACTCGGACAAAATAGTAATACTTCTAATGGTTTATTTGGCCAAAATAACAATAACCAACAACAAGCTGGTGGTTTGTTCGGTAATAAACCAACTGGTGGTCTATTTGGACAATTAAACACAAATACCTCAAATATTGGCACAAATAATAATCAACAACAATCTAGTGCTTTATTTGGTCAAAATAATAATAACCAACAACAATCTGGTGGTTTGTTCGGTCAGAGCAATACACAACAACAAACAGGTGGGCTCTTTGGACAAACCAGTAACGTACAACCACAACAGCAGCAACAGGCAACAGCGGGGTTATTTGCTCAAAGTAATAATCAAACACAACCACAGCAACCAGGGGGGTTATTTGGAAACAATTCAACTGGCACTACTGGCTCTTTATATGGCAACAGTCAACCTGCTCAGAAAATTGGTATGTTTGGATCTAATAATGTTCAACAGCAATCAGCACCTGGAGGTTTATTTGGCGCAAAATCCCTCGATGCGCAAGGTGGAAGCCTTTTTGGAAGCAACACAACATCTACCAATGCGGGCACAACATCAACAGGATTATTTGGTACCACTAACAATGTCAATAATCAATCAAATGTTACTACAGGAGGACTATTTGGCACAAATAACACTGGTGGTGCCTTTTCACAATCTACAAGTCTTTTTGGAAACAACCCCGCAACATCAAATGCTTCTGGTGCATCCTTATTTGGCTCATCGAATATAAACAATACAAATGCCCCACCTAATGCTTTTGGAACACAAGCTGCTACTTCAACTGGAACAAATAACATGAATACCACTTCTGGTTTATTCGGTAAGAACAATACCAGCGGTAACAATTCTTCAACTACAACTGGAACTTTGTTTGGAGGTCAATTGAATGGTGTCTCTACTCAACAACCCATAATTAACCTATCACTATCGTCGTCACAAGTATCAAAAGATGCATATGGTACAAATGAATTATTTTCAAGGGTTTCTGTTCCTAATTCTGTTTCCCAGCCAACAAAACCTAATGCAACAAAAATCAAAGCAGATATAAAAAAAAATATTAGTTTTACTGCTGCATATAGAGGCGCTCCAAAGTCGCTTTTTGCTAAACAAAGTCTATTTAGTAAACCTAAACCTTCCACATCCTTAACTCCTAAATCTCAACATTTAGAATCTAATTCACAGGATAATAACTCCTTCGATTCATCATCTGTTTTCAATTTAGAATCTGATGAATTACTAAAAGCCAATAGAGTTTTGTTTAATCCTGATAAATCAAGCTTCAAGATACTAGTAACAAATCAACAAGAAAACTTGGAAGAAGATTCATCTGATTCAGAAGAAGAATTTATTAATACTAGTTCAAAAACGAGTACAAATTCAGAAGAAACATTGCTTAAAGAAATCGGTTATTCATCCATTTCAAATATGAAGTCTGATATCAATGCATTGAATAACGATGATAGTAAAGCTTTGTCAATCATTAAACCACCTGGTATCATCAGTGATGATCTTTCTTTTTCAGATGACAATTACTACATATCACCGTCACTGAATACTTTATCAGAAATGGATTTGTTAAAGTTGAGATCTGTTAATGGATTAATTGTTGGTAACAAGGAATTTGGTAAGATTGAATTTTTACAACCAGTTGATTTGTCAGCAATTTCATTGCCTGCTTTGATGGGCAGTATTATTATCTTTAAAAATAAAGGATGTGCATTATATCCATTATCTAGTTACAAGCCAAAGAAAGGGGAGGGTATTAATGTAAAGGCTCGTATAACTCTATATAACTATTTTCCTCTCAACAAAAAAAGGGAACCAGTTAAAGATCCTAAAGATTTTGTTGTAAAGTCATTTGTCAACCAACTAAAGAAAAAACAAGACATTGCATTTCAAAGCTATGATCCTGTTACTGGTATATACGTTTTTACCAAGGATCTTCCTGTTGCTTAGTAATTTTTAAAATAAGAATGATTACAGTATCGTTATTATTGTTTGACATAGGAATGTTCTAAGTTTAAGTATAGTGATATATATATATCTATTATTTATTCAATCTTTATAAAGATTGAGAATGTATATTTTTCAAAATAATCAATAAATCAAGTTATGCATATCAAACATCTAATTTCAAAACTTGGATGATTGCTCACCAGTCACTGCCAATGAAAATGAAATATACTTGTCAGATAATAATCATCTAAGTATATAAGCAACTTGAAAAAATGGACACTCAACTACTGCTGACCTTAAAAACTTTGACTTAGGCGTTTTTATGGAAAATGGGAAGCTCAAAATTATTAAAGTGATCAACTCAGAAGAATTGACATTCAAAGGTGTTCGAGTTGTAGCTTAAATAATTACACATTTACAGAACTATATTAAATCTTCAATATACTTTTTAAATTCATTTCTGTCTATTATTATTTTTCATTTTCATCAACATCGTCGGTTGGATAACTTTCTTCATCTTCTACTTTTTCCTTTTCTTCTACACTCCATTTAACAGAATCGGGAATAAATTCAGACTCATATATGCTTCTAAACAAGTCCAGAAAGTTATCTAAAAGGTCCCATTCTTGTAACTTATTATATTTCAAGTTTATTAATATTCTAAAATTTATTAAAAGTTCATTGTTAGATTGAAATAATGCTATAAATTCATCATTCCTTTTATTGTACTGTAGTGCTAACGATAGTTCGTCAATTACTACTTCATAATCTTGCTTAAGTGTCGAAGGACCAGCAGAAGAATCGGATGGATCCGGGATAATTATATCAGTTATTAATTTATTTATTCCAGATAATTTGTCTAGTATATCCAGGCGAATTTCGCCATGACTGGTTTGCTGTTTCTTCTCAGAAAGCTTTTTGACTAGCTTATTTGCATGCTTTTGCAGTGAATAATCCTGTGGACCTAATCCTAAAACTGACCAATCTTCATCATCTTCGTAATTGTATACTTCAACTTTTGGAACTATTTTTGCAGGCGCTTTTAAAGGTGTCTTGGTATTAGAGTTTTTAGTAGTAACTCTGGTTTTAGGTCTACCCCTTTTAGTAATCAATTTTCTTGATTCAACTTCAATATCATCAGTTGTTAAATCGTTCAAAGATTCCAACGATTCATCTTTTACTCTTCTTGATCTACTGGATCTAGTAGTTCTAGGCTGATGCCCTAAATTTTCTTCTTCTTCTCTCTTCCTTTTTGCAGATTGCCTTGACGATGTTCTTCTTGATGTTTGTTCATTTTTCTTAGATCTTTTACTTCTACCTTTTTGCTCAGATTCATAATCGTCTTCTTCTATGTATTCTTCTTCATCACTCTTACCGTATGATCCATATTCGACGAACTCCCATACATCAATATTCTCAGAACCTTTTGCAGCCATTTCATAGGCAGGAATTAATTTTTTATTAATTCTTTTTTTATTAGAATTTTGTAACCAATCATTACATTCAGCTACTGTTAGAGGTTGGATATCAGTTGGTTTAACCCATATGTAAGAATCATCGCATAAAAATTTAACACAATAATGTTGTTTTTCTTCCTTAAATTTATGAAACTTTAAATGCTTGGAATAAATAATATAGTTTTCAGAGTTTTCATCATCATCTTCCTCTTCCTCTTCCTCTTCGCCAATTATTTCTTCTAGTTCGCTATTTGATGGCTCATTAGTTTCATTATTTGTTTTGGAAGTTTTCTTGGTACGCCCTCCATGGTGAAGGACTTTTGCCTTATTTTTTAATACTGTATCTGGGATAATTTCATTTGGGATAATCATTGCTGGCCAAGCAGAAAACCCTTTCACTTTTGCAAGAACGATATCCGTTGGTTGGTACAATTGTTCAGACATATTTGCTAAAGAATATATCGTTATGGCTGTTATCTGTTGCTTACTCAAAGAATACACAATATTAAAGGTTAATGGAGTTTATATAACTGCATATATAATAAATGTCATCAAGAAATATAAATTTAAAATATATCATACGACTTTACAGGCAGTACAGATAGCAGCTTAATTATTACAGTGTCAATATTTTTCATGGTATTGCAGATATAAAATATCAAGAAATTTTGGCGTTCGTGGCATGTGACCTATTATTATTACTGATCTAAATAAAGGTTAACCAAATAAGTTATTAATCATCCTTAGAAACTTTAACTTACTAAAACGTATATATTAGATCAAATATGTATTTAGTTTATTTAATATATGGAAACTGTATTGAATATAAAGACCAGTATTAAATGTAAAGACTGTTCTTAAATTTAATATTGTCCGGATTGAGATTCTTGGAAATATTGTTGGTAAACAGCAGTTTGTTCCGGATTAAAATAAGGTGAAGCAGAATTAAAAGGTGGTTGACCGTTTGGGTTACCTGAAATTATGTTATTATTTGGGTGTTGTTGTTGAAGAGGCAGTTGATGAGGTAACTGTTGAACTTGTGATTGTGTAGGGAGTTGTTGTGGTATTTGGTTTGATAATAAATTATTATTTGAAATATTCCCCTGCACATGTGAATGCTTATCTTGATTATTGCTATGATTATCAAAACGATCTGTACTATTATTATTAATCATTGATTGATTTATATTTTCAGAATCTTGTTTAACAGATAGTGAATTTGGTTTTTGTTCTTGTTGCTGTTGTTGTTGCTGACGGTTAAATGAGCCTGCATTTCCATTAACGACATTATTTTTGCCACTATTTTTATTATTGTTATTATTATTTATATTATTTTCATTATTATTAATATCATTATTCTTATTATCACCATTATTTTCTTCGTCTTCTTCTTCTTCTTCTTCTTCATCAGGAGCATTTAAACATGCTTGAATTAGATTTCTACCCTCTTGTTGTGTAACAATTGGTTCGAATTTTGGTGTACTAAACGTATAAACTAAACCAGTCTCTGAGACAACTAACAATAATACTTGAGTACCTGTCAATACAGATAATTCAAAAGCTTTCTTCATAATACCATGTTTTCTTTTTGAAAATGTAACATGACGTCTTGTTTTATTTTCGATAAACTTTATTTCAATTTTTCTTCTTTCCTTTTGTGAGCTATCATTTGAATTAACAACTGGACTTTCGCCACCATTTTCAATATCTGACATATTTCTTATAGTTAATTTTCTTTTTTTTCTAGCAATATTGTTTAATTTGAATCTAATATTTGCGTGTGTATGTATATTATATATATATATGTGTGTGTGTATCCAATACCTTTTATACCTATTCTGAATCTTCCTATTCTTCTTGTTATTCCTATATTATTATTTTTTTCAGATAATACCAGAAGTTGACGGCTCGAAAATTGAAATCAGAAAAAAATTACCAAATCTGAAAAATATAAAATAAAGTAGATCCGGTATTTATTTCCCCTTTAAAGGAATAGTTACTTGTTTAATATTTTAATAATTATTAATAGTATGAAATAATATGCATATATATGAATCTTTCAAAATAAACATAAATAGCAATAGAAAATATTTAATATAGAATGAGATATATTAAATAAATGTCACTTTTATAAATAAGTATTAATTGTAAATTAATGAATGAATAATGTCAAGAATATTATAAATGACCGTAATTTGTATTTTATTTTATTTTTAGATATAAAGTAAACATAATGCAGTAAATAGAACATTTATATAGATATTTATATTATTGCCGAATGATTGAATGGATATGTAAATATATACAATATAATAAATAAGCACGTAACTTAGTATTATTTGAAAAGATTCCTCGTACAAACATATTATGTGATATTAAGAGCCTTTCCTAAACGTATCTGTTATAAATTTCCAACTTGGGATCGCTGGGGTTTTAAATCCTCAACAGTCGCGTTCTACGAAATAAATTTAGACGAGGGCGTAACCCCCGTAAGCGGGCTCGGTTGAGGTTTGAAAAGGCAACGTAATTTTTCCTACAAGGGTTTGATATAGTAAAGGTAATTTGGTTAGGAGGGCGACGAAAACATTAAGTTGGAAGATGTGCTCTCATATAGTTTCTATAGTAAAAATATGTTACTAATTATAGAGTATCTACCTCTTGTAAGTATTGATTTACTTTAATGGCTGGGATATCCTAAGGCTTCCTTTAATGTACAATTTTAAGCTGTGAGCTTCTGAACGTTTATCTAAGATATGCTTTTCATATCTTTGAGCATGACGTTTGCTCAATTTATATCTGTTTTACAAATTGGATATCCTCCATCCAAAGTCAATATTCTGATTATTCAGTAAATTTTTTACAAGAATTGTGTTGGTCATTGTCATTGCTGGGGTTGAAAACATTTTGTAGTGATGGTAGGCTTGTTCAAAAAGGTATTAGGTTTGGGAACGTGGAAAGTGGGGGGGTTGATAAAAATAATTCCCCGATTACCCATACTCCCAACAGAGAAACAATTTCCTCATTCATCGGGAACTTAATGGTTGAAAAAATTCGTGGATCTACCCTATCCTATTCTACCCATAAAACTTAATGTACGTCTAAAATGAGATGGAACCTAAATGACTCAAAACGGTTCACAGTCGTTATTTACTTTCCAACTTCTCAGTTAGATTCTTACGATTCAAATATTTCTTAACGCTTTTAATATCTTACTGTAGGTTATTTACTGTATTCGTTCAATTAAGGACTGTTTATGCAATTTCTCCCCTTTTCCGTTTTTATGCATAATAAGTAGTAAAAGGAAAAACACGTATAATGCCTAAATAATATAGAAAAGACTCAATAAAACTTTAATTATTTTATAAGGAGAGATATGAAGAGGGTGCCAGAGTTAAAGTAGAGGAAAAAATAACTTGCAAGTTCTAAGATTTAAAATTTAAAATTTAATAGTTAAGATTCCTACCTAATGTCGATGTTTGGCATTATTTGATATTATATGCTTTAGCACTAATATTTGTTTATTATAGACATGATCGCATTAATTGAGTTATTGTGTATTTTCTAGTAACTGTCAAAAAAGAATTTGTATATTTACACACATCAGATATTTATATGATGAAAGAATAGATCTGAGAATTGTGTCACTACGAAAATTGCACTAAATTAACATATTTAATAGCAGACATCTTCTCTTGTTTTCTCATTCTCTTCGTAAGAAAGAAATTTTTCAAGATTTAGTAACCTCTTCAGTCACTTGTATTTTCTTTTGATAAAGATAAAAAATTTATGTTTAATAACTAGTTAACAGTTTATGAAAAAGTTCTTGAAAAAAAAAAAAGAAACTTAAAGAATCGTAAATTTAAAAATAGAAAATCGAAACATTAAATCGACATTTTATATATTCTTAACTAATCCTTATTTAACTTTTATGGAAACTAAATATGCATACTATCATTAAAATTCGATTATAACAAGAAATTTTTAGTTGTTTTTTATAATTTAGTCATCATTACTATTTAAACATTTTCTAATTAAATTTTTCCCTTCCTCTTCTTTAATAAATTTAACTAATTTCGGAGTTGTAAAAGTAAAGATTAATTCAGAATTTAATGATACAATTAATAACAATACATTTACACCTGTCATTACAGATAATTCATATGCTTTTTTCATTAAACCAATTCTTCTCTTGGCAAATGTAACATTTCTTTTTGATTTATTAACAATGAATTTAATAGGAATTTTTTTTCTATTTTTTATATCATTTGAATTCTTTCCAATTTTAGATTCATCATTCCCTTGATCCAAATCGATATCATCTTCATTATCAAATACATCTGCTGAATTAAGTTCGGGTGTTTCTGATTTTCTTAATTCAATTATCTTTAGAGAATCATTATTGATGTCTTCAGTTAAGTTTGATAAGATATTTTTTGTCATTTGAAAATGATAATTACATTTAATTTAATTTAATATTTATATTTATATTTTTTCTAAAATTAGAAATCCATATTGATGATTTCTTTTACCTTGGTATAAAATATCTTACAATATAAAAATAAAATAAAAATAATATAATTTAGAATATAATTACTTTATTGTATTTATATAGAGATATTTGAATTCTTAAAATAACCGTAACTTATCATTTAGAATAAATGATTTCACTCTTTATAAAATTTCTCTAGTCAAAAAAAAAAAAATGTTCACATTACTTCAAAAAAAATTATATCAAAAACAAATTGCGATTTGTGTGGATCGAACACACGACCTCCAGATAACTTGATGACCGAAGTTTAAACTCTTCAGTCTGGCGCTCTCCCAACTGAGCTAAAACCGCTTATTAATTTATACAATTCATGAAAAATTTAATAAAACCATAAATATTATAACTACTTACATTCATCCTCCTTAAGATTGTCTCCGGCTCAACCTGAAATCTTTCTAAACCACCCGATGAACGCACATTTTATAATGCTACCTACCATAAACGCGTTTGATTAACATAATAATATTCTTTTCAATTGGGCAATAGACCTTTTTGTGTGATAATATTGAAATCAATATTGAAAACTCCAGTCTATTCATTCACTTTGCAAATTTTATTCCAATTTATACTTAAGTGCAAAAACTATCTTCTAATTGTTGTAGTTTTTAAAATTACTTCTTAGCATTAGTTAAATATTACACTTTTTAATATTACATTAATTCTCTTCGTATTAAAATAATATATCATTGTGTCTTAGCCGAGTCAATTTATATCATATAATCGTAATGTCAAACACTGAAAGAACATTTATTGCTGTTAAACCTGATGGGGTTCAAAGAGGTTTAGTTACTAAAATTTTATCTCGTTTTGAAGAAAGGGGTTACAAATTAGTAGCAATCAAAATGTTAAATGCTTCTCAAGAATTATTAGATCAACATTATGCTGAACATGTTGGTAAACCATTTTATCCAAAAATGGCTTCGTTTATGATGTCTGGCCCAATTGTCGCTACTGTTTGGGAAGGTAAAGATGTTGTTAAACAAGGCAGAAAAGTATTAGGTGCTACTAACCCAGTTGATAGTTTACCAGGTACAATTAGAGGTGATTTTGGTATTGACTTAGGCAGAAATGTTTGTCATGGTAGTGATTCAGTTGAAAGTGCTGAACGTGAAATCAACTTATGGTTCAAGAAAGAAGAATTAGTTGACTGGACTGCTAATCAATCTACCTGGATTTACGAATAAATCAAATAATTCTGATACATGTAAATTTATTAATTATCATGTATATGGTAAATATGCATCATTTATTTTCAAAACGTTTTTACATTTATATTTTTCATTCTATATATAAATATATGTACTTGTGTAAATATAAAATCAAAAAAAACATAAATATAAGGTACTCCGAATAGTTTCAATAAATTTTTGTACTTGTTTGAAAAACTGTTAATTCAATTATCAAAATGTTCAAATTAAGTAAATACTAACTTCTATATTCCAAATAGTTAATTATTCGATAATTTATTTTTCTATGTAGCCAATCTTATTTTATAATAGTATATGAATCGTATTTTTTTTTTTGTCAAGGTTGTTATAACAATTCCGATAAAAACTCAAACCTCTTTAAGAATGACTTTAAATGAAATTTTATGGTTTTTGATATTCAAGAGAGAAGTAAACTGAGTCAATTGAATTTACATTTGCTGATAAGGATATTATTTCACATAGCCTATTCAAATGACAGATATTCAACCAATCGGACCAATTCACCAAAAAGTTGACTCTTCAGATATAATCACATTACCTGATTTGATTTTAGGAGGTGGTGCATTAAATACTCAATACAATGATGATCCAACGAAAGTCCCAATTGTCAATATGTTAAAATATGCATTTGATAAAGGTGTTAGAGCTATCGATACCTCTCCATACTATGGACCAAGTGAAATTTTATTTGGTGAAGCACTAGAAAAGATAAAAAATGAGTATCCTAGGGAAACTTATTTTATCTGTACAAAAGTAGGAAGAATACAATTAGATGAATTTGATTACTCGAAAGAAAATATTAGAGCTAGCGTTTTGAGATCATGTGAAAGGTTAAAAACAACATACCTGGATATAGTATATTTACATGATGTTGAATTCACAACTGTTGAACAAAGTATTGAAGCGTTAAAAGAATTAAGATGTTTGAAAGATGAGGGTATTATCAAAAATTTCGGACTATCAGGATATCCTTTGAATTATATTTACAAATTAGTAAAGCATGTTACAACAAATTATAAAGATGAGATAGGAAATCTTGATATAATATTATCATATTGTAATTTGAACATACAAAATACATTATTAAACGATTATAAAGAGAAATTATACGGTTGTAACTTGAAAAGAATCTCAAATGCTTCAATTTTAAGCATGTCATTATTAAGAAGTGATGAAACTAGATATTTTCATCCGTGTTCATCTGAACTAAAAAAATGTGCAGATGATGCAGCCAAATACTGTAAGGATAATAATGTTGAGCTTGCAAATTTGGCGACAAGATACGCTTTTTCACAATGGTATAGAATGGGTCCAACAGTAATCGGTGTCAGTAATGTTGAAGAATTAAAAGAAGCACTAGAAAATTATTGGGAAGTGAAGAACAATGGCGGAAAATTATCTTCCTTTGATGATAAGTTGATTAAACATATTCAAACTAAAATATTTGGTAAGCATTATAATGAAACATGGGGTTCAGGGATTGAACATCATGATATCTAAATGCAAATTCTCTACAATTTGATAAAATGCATATTCATTGTTGTTGGTTAAAAAGGTTCGAATTGTTTTTTATATTATTCAGATTTTCTATATATTTATATATATATATATATCACTCTATTTGACAAGTAAGTTAGCTTTTTTTTGATTTAAATGTATTAGGAATAACTAGTTATTTAATAATTTACAAAATCTTTTGGAACAGCTGGGGCTTCTTGTGCAGCTGGTGGAGCTTGGGCAGCTGGAGGAGCTTGTGCAGCTGGGGCTTCTTGGGCAGCTGGTGGAGCTTGGGCAGCTGGAGGAGCTTGTGCAGCTGGTGGAGCTTGTGCAGCTGGGGCTTCTTGTGCAGCTGGTGGAGCTTGGGCAGCTGGTGGAGCTTGGGCAGCTGGTGGAGCTTGGGCAGCTGGGGCTTCTTGTGCAGCTGGTGGAGCTTGTGCAGCTGGGGCTTCTTGTGCAGCTGGTGGAGCTTGGGCAGCTGGTGGAGCTTGGGCAGCTGGTGGAGCTTGGGCAGCTGGGGCTTCTTGTGCAGCTGGTGGAGCTTGTGCAGCTGGGGCTTCTTGTGCAGCTGGTGGAGCTTGGGCAGCTGGAGGAGCTTGGGCAGCAGGAGGAGCTTGGGCAGCAGGAGGAACTGGAGGAGCTTGACCTGCAGCAGCCGGATCATTAGATTCATGATGTTGTTGAGCTAGTGGAGCTTGGGCAGCTGGTGGAACTTGAGCTTCTTCTTGTTGTTGCTGTTGTTGTTGCTTGATAACATCACCATCTACCATATCTTGACCTACTAAATTCTTAGAATTAGCTTGTGCTTGTTGTTGTGTTTGTTGTTGCGCTTGTTCTTGTTCATTTTGTTGACCTTTTGTACCTTGTTGTGGTTGTTCTTCATTAATATTCGATGAAGAAGGATTTTTCTTTGAGCTTTCACTTTCTTCTGCTTCATTAACTGGTTCGATTTTTGAGTTATAATTTTTATAGTACATATTCATAACGGTTTTAACTGTATTATCTAATTCATATCTTAAATCGACAGAATTTTCATCAGAGAATGCAATTGACATTAAAACAAACAAACCAAATAAAGCAATAAAATATGTTATTATTTTCTTCATTGGTGTTGTTAGAAATGTTTTAGATTTTGATGAATGATTATTACCATTTTGATGCCTTGGTAACAAATCCCTCTTTCTTCTAATACCACCTTGCATTATTAATGTTTCTTTAATTTTTTTCTTTTACTGATAATATTAAATTATCTTAGGTGTAGCTGATGTTATTTGAATACTTTTAGCAAAGAAAGATAATACAAATAAATATTATAGTTAAGATTTAAGAGAACTAAAAAAAAATTATATTATATGAAATTTCAAAATTTTGAACAGCAAAACTAAAAAAATAAGTAAAATTTCAAATATACTTCAAGTATCATTAAGAAACAACAAAATAATAATAATACAATTGCTAAAAGAAAAAAAATTAAAGTGAAAAACTAAATTATTTCGTAATTTTTTCTTCTCAAGAATGCGTAATACGTTATGCGTTATGAATTATTGATATTTTAATTTCTTGCAAAAAAAAAAGAGAGCGAGAAAGGAGAGACAACACGTACATAAGAGCCAATATTACTATTTTATTCAAATTTATATATATGGGTATGGATAGGTTGTAGGTATACAGGAAGGTAGCTGTGTAGATATATATAATAAGGCTATTATTGAGTAATAGAGCAATACATATGTATATTCAAACTATTTTACATGGTATACCCATCCCCTTTATACAAAAGGTTAGGCTAAACCATACCATCCATACTCATCACATAGATTCAAACCGTTTACGTGTTATTATTGAAACCCAACAGCTGACTGGGAGAGGGATTATTATCTCTGCTCTGATGTTTGTTTCTTTAAGAGTAAACGTATATCAATATCAGTAGAATATCGTTTTTCCGTCCAAGAAGCGAACAGAGAAAAAAACATAAAACAGGCAATAAAGGTTGCAACTTGCAAGTGGCGGAAAAGAGCGAGAAGGAGATGAACTTGTTTTCTTGTTAATTGTTAAACATGTAGATTAATTTTAAGGGATACTACTAGCTTGTGCTTATTGACGAAGAATAGAGTAAATTAGAAATGTAAATGTGTATCACGTGATGGCGGGTAGGAGGCTGTCGGTTGTGTCATTGCCTACGGAGCAGCGTATGGTCCGGTGAGCCCACCGTATTGACTGCTGCATTTGCGGGTAACGTCTAGTTTTACAAAGTGACTAGCAAAGCGTGTCGTACTCTCCTAGACTACTGCAATACATATACGTACGTATACGTGTCGACGCAAGATGCCAATCCATATGAAACATTATACTTATACTTAATGCACAACCCGACCAGCACTGACACAATAAGAATATTTAAACATTACATTACATGGAAGCAGATATATATATATATATATATACACGCAAGACAATTACTTGCATACAATCAATCCCTCTCAAAAAGCGGAAGGAAAAGGCAAATTGGCGGGAAAAAAATTATCCTTAAAATGGTTTTTTCTTCTTCTACCATCCGAAAGAAATTAACAATGAAACGACAAAAGAATTGTCAAAAAAAGTCTTTAGATTTACAATTTTGATAAGATTTACAATTTTGATAAGATTTACGACAATGAGTATCGTACTCATCATTGTGCACGACACATGAAAGGTTGATCACATATTAGTAGTCGGGTATTATCTTCGGCTCGGCACCGAGTTGGCATGGCAAAAAACAAAAGGGTTGAATTTATTTTTGCCCCCACTCAGATTAGATCTATTAAATATATTCCTATTTTACTGTAATGAGTAACATTAGTGTCTTTCCTTTCTTTTTCAGTTTCGGTGAATTTTCTATTACGGTGTTCCATACTTGAATTTTTTGCAGACACCGTTTATCACTCACTATTCCTTACTCCCATTAAGTAAGCTTTTAGTAATTTTGAGTTAGAAATTAGTACATTTCTTTTTATTCATTTCGTAATAATTATTTATATATATTTTTATTTTTTTGCTTAATTTGAAATAAAAAAAAGAATTTAGTCAGACTAATTTGAATGCTTCTATATTGTTGAGTTATTAAAAAGGTTAGCAACAACTACAACAACAATTAAAAGATTCATACCATTTTTTATTTAAAAATAATAATAATATTTATATAAACCAAATTGCATTCAATACTATATATTCATTATGGAAAAAGAATATTCAATAATGTTTGATGCTAATGATTTTTCAGATATACCTTATAATAATAATAATAATAACACTAATAACATTAATAGTATAAATAATAATAATTTAAACAGTAGCAATAATAATCTAAATAGTATGAATGATAATATAAATATTAATTCAATTGCAAATAATGAGTTTGAAATAAATAATAATAATAATGATATTAATAACATGAATACAATAATAAATTACAATAATAATAGTAATAATAATAACATTAATGCTTTTAACAATCATGGTAATCTTATTAATACAAATACAATTAATGATAGAAATTCTTCGTTTATTGATAATACAAATAAAAACTTCAATATTAACTTCACTAACGGTATCAATAATAATAGTAACAACATTGCTAGTCAAACAGATCCAAATGATTTAAATGATTTTATAAACATTTTAAGCTCACAAGTAGATCAAAATAATAAATCAAATGATTTTTTTTTTCCAAATTTTAATCAATCAACGTTTACATATAATAATAATAATATCAAAGAAAGTTTGCAAATGGATGATCATTTAGATAATTTTGATGGATTATCACCAACATTTGATAGAAGACACAGTGAAGTTATTTCAAGTCCTTTACAACAAATAAATAATAATGAAAATTTTTCAAGATCATCAATATCACATAATACTAATTTTTGGAATACAAATAATAATAGAAGGAAAACGATATCAAATTCACCTACAAATAATTTTAACAATGATAATTTTATTGAAAATGATATATCACAAACTTTGAACGGGTTTAATTTAAATTTCACTAACAATAACAATAACCTTATTGATAACAATAGCAATAATAACATACAAAAATCAATGAATTTTTCAAACAATAAATTAAATGAGATTCAATCTCCAAATGATACTTCATCTTTTTCTGAATTTTCAAATACAATAAACTTATCGAATATACAACTTAATTCATCATCTTCAAGAAATTCATCAGTACCGCCCCTGCCTAATAAATTAACAAAATCTGTTTCAACAAATAATAGTAGACAAGGTAGCATAATTAACTCAAATCAATTTATTGACCCTTCAAAAGTGCTATCGCAAAACCCTTCAAATGCAGTAAGAGCAGTATCAAATGGAATGATATTAGAGTCAACAAGAAGAAATTCAATACCAAATCTAAAAAATAATGCAAATTCAAAATCAAGAAGGAGAGGTTCATCAGCTCTTTCAGCAATAAAACCCTTATCAACTCAAATGAAGAGAAATAGTGTTACTTCATTGTCAACAAATGATTCGGAAGAAAAACCTTTCAAATGTGTCGATTGTTTAAAACAATTTAAACGGAGTGAACATTTAAAAAGACATTTAAGATCGGTACATTCAAATGAAAGACCATATCCATGCACACTATGTGATAAAAAGTTTAGCAGAAGTGATAATTTATCTCAACACTTAAAAACGCATCAAAAGCACAACAACTTTTTGTAATTGAATAAATAGCTTTCTAAATATTTGACTTTTAAAGGCAATAAAAAATTCGAATACTTTAAGAGATGGTTGAATAAGACTTGCAGTAACTGATTTATATCTTTTTGGTTGAAACGACTGTCTATATGCAAATAATACTACTTATATGCTTCTTACTTACTCTTGAAACTAGATGATTATTGTTTTCCGGTAAAAAATTCCGATCCGTAAATGAAAACAAATACAAAATATAAAACAGTAAGTAGATCAAAAAATTTATATAGTAAATGAATTTGTAATAAGAGGGAGGTAAATAAAGAATTTTATATTCTGGTTTACCTTATATATATTCAATTAATAAACTTAGAATAGCTTTATTTTATATGTTAATTTTAATTGAACTGTTACACTTTTAATCGGTTTCCATATTGCATACATTAATAATGAGAAAGCTCTCTCCGTTTGATAAAGATAACAAAATTAAAGAGGATAGTGATACGTCAGTGCTTCGAAGAGTATCACTTGGTAGTCCTTTTCAAGATGGTACAAAAATATTAAAAAATATACAATCTTTTTTAAAATCTTCAAAAAAGAAAGATAATCATTTGAAATTTACTTCTACAATAGAAAGTAATAATGGAAACAATGATACTAAAATCAATATTGATCTTTCTGATTCATGTGCATTGGAAGAGTCACCATTAAACATTCAGTCAAAGAATAAATTTGAGCATCCTGAAAGCAATGGGTCTATTATTTCACCTATTAAAAATAAACAAAATGACAACCATCTAAGCAACAATTCATTACTACCATTTTCTTCAGGAAGTACAATAAAATTAGAGAAACAGAAATTACCATTGCGAGATATTTCAAAGGAATTAAATAATACTAGAAGCAACGAGAGCTTGACAGAGGTTACTTCAAACGATGATATACCATTGAATTATTTTTTGAAACTTAATATCGAAAGTCCAAAAAGTTCACCCAATAGAAATAGATTATTTACAAATGAGAACAATTATGAATGTCAATATAATACAGAAAAAGTGAATAGTTTAGTATTTAAGCATAATGATCCCATGAGAAAAGACAAACGTATAGTAAAGACTCATAGAACTAATTCATTGAAAAGAATGAACTCTTTGTACAGTACACATAAAGATCATGATATTTATTCAAAAAAAATATCAACTAATGAGACTCAAGAAATGAAAAGCGAAATGAACAATCTATTTGAATCAAAGTTGTCAGAAAGTAATATACCAGTTTATTTTAATGATAATCAAACCGAGAAAGATGACTTCCCACGTATTTCTGCATCAACCCTTTTAGATTTGATTAAAAAAGAATCATACAAGCCAGTTTACAGTGCCTGTTATATTATTGATTGTAGGTTCGAATATGAATACAATGGGGGTCATATTTTAAATGCATTAAACATCTCATCTAAAGACGATTTAGAATGGGAATTACTATGTGAAGACAAGTTAACTCTGCTAAATGATAATCCAACTTTATTAATTTTTCACTGTGAATTTAGTGCATATAGAAGTCCCATCATGGCATCTCATTTAAGAAATTGTGATAGAATCTTAAATCATGAAAATTATCCAAAACTCAACTATCCAGACATAGTGATTCTAGATGGTGGTTATAAGGGTTTCTATGATCAATTCTCAAGCACTTGCTTCCCTGATAATTATGTAGCAATGGATTCACAAGAAAATCTATTAAGCCGTGATCATGAAATGGATAAATTTAGAAGTAATTCTAAAAAGGTTACTTCAAAAAGCAACTCCTTATATAGGCTATCATCAATTTCTCGTTCAAACTCCAGGATTAGGGTTTCATCACTTTCAATTTCTTCTAAACTTAACCAAAAACATACGACAAATAAAGACAGGTTTGAGGATAAGAAAAAAAATTTATTTAATTTTGAGGAACCTCCTAAAAGTTTATTTGCAAAAAATAGTGTTAATAGTTCATTTGAAAGTATGATTAGTTCATCGCCAATCAGTAGAACATCAATATTCTCAAACTATGACAGAAATAGTCCAAAAATCAATAGTATCTTTAATTTTGATTGTGAGTATGATAAAGGAGCCGAGAACAGAGGAAGTCCCAACCCATTTGGAAACACCTCTACCTGATATCATAATTTGCTTTATAAAATAAGACATGAAAATGAGAATAAATGCACATATTATCATTCACACTTTTATTACAAAGAGACATATTAATCAAATTGCATTGATCTATCAACGTTATGTATTGTTTCCATAATGGTGAGGCATCTTTAAAAGCACACCTAGGATTATTGACTTTTTTACATAATGGATATTTAAACTACATAATAAATGGGGCTTTTTAAACATTTGATGTGTTTGTTTTTAAAAGAATATGTACATGTTATATAATTATTGGAACTATGATCACATTTATTCTGGCATAATGTCAACAATTGCATCATATCTTCCAGTTTTTTCATAAAGATTCGTACCCCATCTTGATGGAGGCCATATAACCTTAACAGCTCTTCCTATTATCAAGCCAGTCGAAATGGGGCCGAATGTATTACTGTCAATTGAATGATAAATGTTGTCCCCTTCAACCCAAGCATGGTTAGAAGGTATATTAATAATATCTTTTGGATAAATATCTCTTGTTTTGATTGCATCATATTGTAATCCTTTTATTCTTTTACAAAATACTTTACTAGGATCTTGGGGTGATTTGAATAGTATAATGTCATCCCTTTTCAGATTGCTCGATTTCTTACATCCCCATTTCCATAGGAGTACCCAATCAAAAGATATAGCATTCTCGTTTGGATTCAATGTTGGTCTCATTGATGAACCTTGTATTTTAGCAATGTAACAAATATTATCATTGAAGGTCATTAAAACAGGAATCCAGGTTGCCGTTATTAATGCGGTTTTCAAAATCTTACTGGTACGTAAAATTTGAATCATGGATTTAGTCTTTTATTCTTACATAGTTCTAATGGAAACTGTCAATTAAAAGTTAATGATCGATGAATTCTAAATAATTTCTTTACAGTTGACATTGAAGACCTTTTTAAGCTTTTGAATTGGTATTAATATGCGAAGCGTGTGAAGCGGCAAAAACATCGACATGTATATTCAGTATGCTTTGGTCTTATAAGTTGCAGAGCTCTATATATGCAGATAAAATTCAAAAGTATTTACTTAATTGTTACAATTATAGAAGTATGGTATATAAAATAGTTGAAACAATTTCATTATCTCGACTACTATCAATGTTTATTATATTTTTGTTAATGTCTTTTTCTTTTAGGCTTTATTTAGCCTAAAAGTTGAATAAAATTAAATGGTATTAACCCATTCTTGTGATTAGGAGATATCATATCATTTCCATACACTTCACCTTTGAACCATTCATTATTTACAACATCTGTTATCAACAAGTAATCATTTTTATCAAAATGAGTTAAGCCTGGAGCATTGTTATCTAATAATGGATGTAAGGCCTTTGCATATTTTATTACAGATTCACCAGTACTAGTAACCAAAGGTAATGTGACTGTGATACTATTATCCCTTAATCTCCCAACTTTAGGATTAGAAGATGCAAATCCGTTAGTAGAAATGCTTTGAATTCTGTTCATTTCAAATAAAGCATCTTCAATTGGATTTGTGGAATTTTCAAAAACCATCGATTTCCTTCGTGTATTCCCTCTTGAATGACTACGAATACTCATTTCTGGATTAACTAAGGTAGTGTTAATACTAGTGCTTCTCATTGCCTTGTCCCCTTCATTACATTGAGTTTTCTTTTGGATATCTGTTTCTTGTAATGTATGGGAATTTGCACTATTTGATTTCTCGTTATCATCTTCGTTATCACTAGTAGAAGGGGAAGGTAACTGTAAATTAGTTATTGATTTACGCCTTCTATTTGTACTATTCCACGATTTAGCAAATCTTTGAGAATCATCGATGTTACTAGTATATGAAGATACTGATGTACTCATTGTATCAATACTTGACTTATTCTTTACATGCGTTGTAAAATCAGTTGGGTTTGAAGAAGATTCAGAAGATGATAATATTTCTTCTTGTTGTTTATTTTCTCTTCTTCTCTTTTGATGTGATTCTATACGTTTACTCTTAACTGTTGGAACAATTTGTATTATTTCAACATTTTTACTTCCTTCTAAACTAGGATTTACTGGAGTTTCTTCTACAGTATTCGCAATATGAACTCTATTTGATGTTTGTTGTCTAATTTCTGGTAGAGGTTTGTTAAGTTTTGATTCAAACCCTTTTTGACTATTCAAGTTCGGGCTAGTCTTTTCTTGTAATTGATTTGACAATCTCCTTATATTATCCATATATGGATCTCTTTCGTAATTAAATGACGATGATTTATTTGATGAATGTGAAAAATTGGTACTATTTATAGGAATTGGTTTTGAATTCATTATGTAAGTACTACTAGAATCCTTGTTTGAAGAATTAGTTTTCTCTTTAAGTCTTCCTGTACCGAATTTAGTTGCAAATGAAGTAACATCATCAGCTGGTGTAAACATTGCCAATTTATTATTTAATTTTTCCATTTTTGTTTGTTCCAAAACACTTGTTTCAATTGTTGCTTCTGAATATTGTTGAAGCTTTGACTGAATAAATAAAATTCTGGCAGTTTCCATTTCTTGGAATTGGTGAGTAATTTCAGACCATTCACCTATCCAAAAACGTTGGGATGCTTTGTATTCTTGCTTTAAAACACCTAATTGGTTTTGAATTTCGTGCAAGTTAGTATTCCATTTTGTTAATTCCTTTTTGTTTTGTTCTGTATGTCTTGATCCTATTATGTTATCTTGGTTTAATTTCAAACTTCTTGTACGTACTTCAGCATCTTCTAATCTTTTATTTAATTCTTTGCAACCTTTCTTTTTATTATATTTATCAACTCTTAATTTTTCAGTTTTTCCACTTAATGTTGTATATCTTGCCTTTAATTCACCAGAAAAGACTCTCGTATCATTACACAATTGTCTGTATATAATTTCACTCTGTTTTGAATGAGCTTGAGCTCTTGACCGTTCCGCATTTAAAAGCTCATTGATAGCAGTACTTAACTTTCCATAATCTGGAGAGTTTTCAATATCTTTTATAAGTTTATCATTAACAGCACCTAATCTTCTTGCAAAATCTTTTTCTAATTCACTTTTTTGTCTAAAGAAGTTAACAACTGTGTCGCAAGCTTTAATACCAGATGAAATATGCGTTAGTAAAACATTAACACCATTATCATTCTGGTCCCAAAAACACTGTTCGTAATTATATGACATTTTTGTTTCTAATATATATGCTCTTCTCACTTTATTCTTTTTCTTATATATTATCTATACTTTAAAGCAATTTTTATAATTATATATCTCTTTCAAAAATATTACTGAAACAGTGTTCAAAAAATTTATCTGTCCTTATTAATAAAAGGAAAGAAAATATTCTGAAGTTTTAATAACTTGAAATATATCCTGTTTGATAAGCTAAACTCTGCTATTTTTTCACTACTCGACTGGTAACTTATTCGATATTTAACTATGAAATATCTCGTAAACCATTCTTGTTCTTATTATTTTTCATGTTGACCTATTACCTAATTCAGTAATGTACCTATTTTGGGTAATATGTACATAGTTATAATTTATAGTCACGTGACTCACTTTATTTCAAGTGACTACCGATTAGATAAGCATATGTGAATAATAGATAGGCAGATATATAATTGTGATTATAGATATCTTTCAAGTAATTAGTAGCATTTGATAAGAATTCAAATAAATTGAAGCCTCCTTTTGTCTTTACCGTCTTTAGTAATTTGCTTTTGAGGCACAACTTAGTTAGTGTTATTATAAAAATTGTTGTATAAATTGGTATCTAGTAGGTACATGGTAAAGTAAAATACTCAATATTATTTATAGATTAATTGTGTAAAAGTCCTTTCAACAAAACGGTTGTTGTGAATCTAATCGAAGATAATAATATTTCATTTTGTAAAATTTAATTAGCGATTAAGAAAAGACGATGAGAGTAAAATATCCACAAATACAATTATATTTATTTGTGGAAGTATGTTTAGATATTGTTTAATATCTCAATATCAACTGAAAAATAAAACTACATTTGAAAAATGTGCTTGGTTAGAAAGTAATAGATAGATTGTAAATTGGTTTAGCCTAGCTCTATGCTGTAACTGCATCATTTGTTTCTAGATCTTGAGCTATATTTGTTTTGAATTCGCCAGGATTTGTTCCAATTGATGATCCACTGCTACTAGAATCATTCGTTTTTACTAAATTGTCATACTTATAATATCCTTCGAATGATTGAATTTGGTGGAAATATAATGAATCTTTGTATCTACCTCCAACATAGAAATCCACTGATATACTCATAAATAAAATACCAAACCAAAATGCTAATAACCATTCAAAACATGCGCTAATAGAATTTGAAGATACAGCAGCAAATCCAATTGCCCAAACGACAGCTAGAGTTAACCAAACAACTTTTATACAGGCACTAATGGTAAATTTATTCCATATATGACCACGCCATTGATTCCAGGCTAATTCATTATAATTTTTTGTTGTATTAGGTTCGGCTAATGGATGGAATAATGCATAGTGTTTACCCATCATAAAATATTCAGCGCATAAACAACATGTTGAAAAGAATAATAATACAACAAATACACATACCATAGATATATGAACATGTGGATAATTAGCAGTGGAAAAAATTGTACAGAATAATAAACCCAATTGACCGATAGCACCTAAAAAGAAAGCAGCAATAATTAAATTTCTTTCATGTTTTGTATAATATGGAGGCATATAATAATTATTAGCAACCATCATTTCAGTATATTCAGATCGTATTGTTTCATAATTGAGAAATTCATTACGGTCTGCACTAGTTCTTTTAGAGAATATTTTATTTATTTGAAATGGCCAATATCCTGATCTTTGAAAGAATTCGCAGGCAACAGATACACAATATCCAGTACCTTGCCATGCTGAACATGCTATAAATAATGGACGTAAATTTGTAGCACCAATGTCAGAAATATATACAGGAAACTGTGATGTATCCATAAACCAATATATTGGATGGCCTTGGGCAGCCCAACAAATTAACATAGTAATTAGCATACCATACCATGGAATAAATGCAATCCATGGTACAATGAAGAACCAATTACCTGGTTTTTTAAATGCAAAAGAAACCATGAATGAGTGAATATTTTGTTGTCAGATCTAAACTCCTCTATTGAATCTCAAATAATCTTTATTACTGTAAACAATAGATTATGAATCAGTGTCAAACGATATTTTTATAACAATATTACGAGACTAATTAACTAATTAACTACAGACTTAAAAAAACAGATATCGATTTGTATAAATATAAAAGTCAATATGTAACCTTTATTGTTTCTTCTCGTATACTTCAATATTTCATCATTGAGAATTGAAAAAATTTTCATGACGTTTTGACAGTAACAACAACAAGGTCGCATAGAAAAACATAATGTGCCATGCTTTCTGTGAAAAAAAAATTATTAAACCCTGTATATCAAGAAAGTTTCAGTGTTTACTGTTGTCTTATCAGTAAATAGGTTATTAAGTAGGGCAATTATGAGGTAAATGCAAGTAAAATTATACGTATGTATATTCAAGTAAGTGCACGATATAATAATGATCGATACAATATAATACAATACAATGTCTTGACAGAAATATACATATAAACTATGCGATATACATACATATACGTGCGTATGCATGTATACAAGCGTTAAACCTGGGATTTAGTCTATAGTACATTTCAGAAGTCCAATAATAATAACCATCCTAATTTGAATGAGAAACGTATAAGAAACGGTATATCTTTTGTGGTTCTCTATAATTTCTTGAATAACCTCATTACATTTCGGTCAACCTCAATAGAAAGCGAGGAGTTAAAAGTTAAAAAGAGGAAAGTATCCATAATCAAGTTCAATAACTAGTTATTTTATTCTTATTCTTAATAGGAGCCAAGAATTGACATTTTCATTTGACATGAAAAGTCATGTAATTCAAACTTCTCTTATATGTTTGCATACAAATTTGTTTATCTATCATATTATTAAATGTGTTTATATTTTCAAAAAGGAAAACAAACATCATCGCGTAATTGAACGCTTTCGTAAATTTGAAATAAAATAAAAAAAATGAAAATTAAATCGAATAATAAACAATCAGTGTCATGAATTGAGTAATTAATTGCTTTTAGTCTGACTTTAAAAATTTGAATATAAGGGAAGAAGTTTCATTTTTCTTTATATATACTAAGGTACTATTAACCATTTTAAAGTTGAGAATACTTTTAAGATTATCAAAATATAATGGATAATATGAACCCTGAAGAAACAATTGAAAAATTGGAACAAGAGATTACATTATATTTACAGAGGATTGACTCGAATTTCAATTACTGTTTCAATAAAATTACTCAAGATATTGTACCAAATGTAAGAGAATATGATGCTATATGTGAAAATATCATGGATAGTTCAAGTTGGTTACTTACCATGTTTCAACAAACTGGTAATATTAATTTAAATAATTCTAGTAATGATCTAGAACAACAAAATATGAAAGATTTAAAAGAGAAAAAAGGCATTGATACTTTATTTCCCTCTAATAATAGTACTAATCATTCGAGCACAAATAGTGAGGTCATTATGGTACCAACTATGCCAAAGATAGATAGGAATATTCGTCGTCTGAACAATAATGATGGAAATGAAATTAATAATGCTCATATTCAAAAAAATACAAATGAAAGCTTTACACAAGAATTTCACACTGCTGATATAACATCTACTGGTAGAATATTAAAAGTACCAGATTCTAGCGATGAAGAAAATAATAATGAATCGGAAGATGAGAATAATGTTGGGGATGAAAGTACGATACAAAGACAAAGACGTAAAAGAAAGGTATCGTTATTATTACAGCAAGAATATGCTTCAAGTTCGAGTATGGCATCACCATTTGTTTCTAATAAAAATAGAAAGTCAAATAATGATATTGCTGTTAATAATAACAATGTTTTTTTAAATGATGATCATAGTAATTCAATTGAAAGCTCACCCATGAAGGAAAGTATTAGTGAAGATGAAAGTACAAAAGAAGTACCCAAACCCGGTACAGTGATTCATTTCACAACTAGTTAAATTAAAGTTGTTATATATAGTAATTTTTAATTTTTAAAAAAAAAAATAAAACAATTTGTAAGAAAGAAAAAAGGGGCTAATTATATAATTTGCCAAATTCATATGGTTCAATGTTTTTAATATTTAACTATTAATGAATGATTTTAGTAAATTGAATCGAAATCAGTATTGTTTTTACTATTGTTAAGATTTCCGTGTAGTATGATTGATTGTCAAGCTTCATAATAATATTTTACACTAATTAAGCGGGATAACGAAATATAAAATAGACAAGCTAAAAAAAAATAAAACATATTATTTGCACTATAAGCTAATTGTTCTTAATAAAGTAATAGTAATTCTAGGTAAAAAAACAATTTTAAAGAGAAGAGAAACGAAATTATTATGGGGAATACAATGTCAGCTAGTTTTTCACCAGAATGTACAGATTTGAAGAAAGAATACGATAATTGTTTTAATGAATGGTATAGTGAAAAGTTTTTAAAAGGTAAATCTATTGAAAATGAATGTTCTAAACAGTGGTATGCATATATAACATGTGTTGATGCTGCATTGGTTAAACAAGGTATTAAGCCAGTTTTAGAAGAAGCTAGAAAAGAAGCACCATTTGAAAATGGTGGTAGGATGAGTACCGCTGCTGATTCAGTATCATCGGCTAAAAGATAAAAACACACTTATACTTACAATTACATATACACATAACCATATTAGATCCCAGATTCCTGAAAATAGTAGATTGAACCACAGCATATATATATATATATATATATATGTCTGTATAATAAAATAAATAATACCTTAACTACAAATTATAGTATAAACTGTATATAATAAATAACTTACTTCAAATTGAAACAGCCTCGTCACAAATGATTCGAGACATAGACGTTGAGCGTGCAGAGCACACTACTGTTGCCAAAATGGGAAAAAAAGGATATGTGCGTGCTTACCCTACCTCTTGTAAAAATTATTTATCATATCCGAATTAGGATATAATCCGCACACATAAATAATTACCCGATTAGGAGGGGATAAACACACACACACAATACGGGTAACCCATTTGCCACTGTGTTTCAGTTATGACCCTATTACATTAGCAAGAAGACATAGTTACCCAGTGGATAACAGCAATGGACAATAACACCAGCTGAATCACACACACATCACTTGCCCAATGCCAGGTAGACACACACTTACCCTCCCCACACACCAACACCCACAGCATCACGACAAGGGGCAGAGAAGCGTAACATTGAAGAAAGTACGGCGCGTGGATATCATACTATACGTCGGGCATTTTAGGCAATCGTCCTGGAAATTTAAGCAGAAAAAGATATTCATTCACTAACTTTTCACATAAAGAAAATTTTGAGGGAAACGATGAAAATTTACTGAATGAATTTTTTTTCTCTCTTTCTAATAATTCCATCCAATTCAATTTACTTTTATTATATTCAATTATATTCATAGGTTTTAGTTCCAGTTTTAGTTTTAGTTTGGAGAAAAGATTTATTACATTATATTGGAAGTCTTAATTATTTATAACATATATATGTTTATATTAGTTTATATTGATTCAGTAATAACAATTATTTAAAGCATAAGATAGTGTTATATATCAATAACGAATAATCCAGAAAGAAAACAAAGAAAAAAGAGAAGAATTTAGATTTTTTTTAAACTATATTTTCCATTATCATTATTTCTTATATACACACGCACACACATACAGTCTTTCTCTTTTTTTGTTATTTAAATTTATTAATTCTAAAAGAAGAAAGATAAATAAATATTTATATCTTGATATATTACCATTGAATTAATTTTAAAGAAATTACAAATAAAAATAAAAATAATTAAATATAATAACAAAGAAGAAAAATGTCGTCACAGTATAGAAGATCGAATAATCACAATAGTAATCATAAATTAGAGCCACAAATTAAGTTTAAAATAGAAACTTTAACAGAATTATTTCCAGATTGGACAAATGAAGATTTAATTGATTTAGTTCAAGAATATGATGATTTAGAAACAATAATTGATAAAATTACTTCTGGTGCAGTAACCAAATGGGATGAAGTTAAAAAGCCAACAAAAAAGGAAAAACAAGAAAAGAAGGAACAATTATTACATTCACAACAATTACAATCACAAGAACAAGATTTTCAATCAACATCTCATAATATCAATAATAATATGAAGTCATCTGGAGGTATAAATGGTAGACACTCAACAAATACAACTAATCAAGCAAGTACAAGAAACAAAAGGCAACCACAACAACAGCATCAAACTTCATCAACAACAACAACGACAACGACAACAAATAAGCATATAACTACAGAAAATGTAAAATCACCATCTGTTCCGACAAAACCTGCAACAAGCAATGGTTCATGGGCAGGTTCATGGGCTTCTGTTGCTGACAATAGCAGTAAAAAAGATTCTTCAAAAACGTCAGAAAAAAGTGTAAATGATGTTAAAAAAGATGATGAACAAATTAAAACTGATAACGTAGAAGAACAAAAACAAATAATTGACGAACAACCACAACAAGAAATTGTTGAAGACTCAAAACCTAAAAAAATGTCATGGGCAGCAATTGCTACTCCAAAACAAAAAATTGTTAAAAAGAAAGAATCTCCATTAAAGAAAGTTGATGATTTAAAGAAAGAAATTGAAGACATCGCCGAATCTATAACAAATGAACAACAAGAAATTATTCAAAAAGTAAAAGAAGAAATTGATGAAGTTGAAAAACTACCAACTGAAGAAAATGTTGTTGAAGAAACTACTCAACAACAAGTTGAACAACAAAATGAAATACCAGTTGTTGAAACTGAACAAATTCTTGAACAAGAACAAGTAATTGAACAAGAACCAGTTAGAGAAGAAATTGTAAATGAACAAGAAATTCAACTAGCTCCTGTATCTACTCCTTCTGAAGTTACAGCTGATATTCAACAACAACAAAATTTCTACCAACAGCAAGCTCAAGTACAACAAGCTCAAGCTCAGCAAGCTCAACAGGCTCAACAAGCCCAACAAGCTCAACAAGCTCAAGTACAACAGCAGCAACAACAACTACAACAACAACAGCAACAACAGCAACAACAGCAACAACAACAATACGGTGCTCAACAAGGTACCGATGCTGCTGCCGCTGCTGCTGCCGCCGCTGCTGCTCAACAACAACAATACTTCATGTATCAAAACCAATTCCCAGGTTACTCTTACCCAGGTATGTATGATTCTCAATCATATGGCTATGCTCAACAACAATACCAACAATTATCTCAAAATAATGCTCCAACCTCTGAAGCTACTGCTGGTCAATATAACGTTCAACAAAGATTTGGCCAAACATCAGCCACTGGTACTGATATGAATGCTTCTGCTACTTCCCCACCTACCTCTCATGCTCAACCACAACAGCAAGCTCAGCAACCATATGGTGGTTCATTTATGCCATATTACGCACAATTTTACCAACAATCTTTCCCATATCCACAATACAACATGGGCGGCCAATATCCATACCAAGTTCCAAAAACTGGCTACAACTATTACCAACAACCACAACAAGGTCAACAAACTGCTGGTCAAACAACCACTCAACAAGCTGATGATTCTCAACAAGCTCAACAAACAGCTGGTCAACAAGGTCAACAACAATTGACTCCTCAAGAAATTCAATATCAACAATATTATCAATACCAACAACAACAAGCTCAGCAACAACAAGCCCAACAGGCCCAACAAGGTAGTGGTCAACAAAACACACCTTATGGTTATTCGGGTTATGATTACACTTCGCAAGCTTCAAGAGGTTTCTATTAAGATGAATGTTTAAAATTATTTTTTAACTTTTCATCTTTAGTATTTATATATATTTGATTGTTCAATATTTGGAACAATTTGTGGTTTATCTTTGAATAAACCCGTAGAAATTTCAAGTGCCTGCTTTTGTAGTTTTGATACTTATGACACTTTGCATGTGTGTATACGTTAGTTACGAAAAAATGTATATACTTTTGTATTATTCTTGTTTATTTTTCATTTTGTGTTTTTTATCTTCCATTTTATATAATTTTATATAACATTATCACTAAAAGATGATAATAAACCCATTTACCTTGTTGAATAGGCCAATTAAACAAGCATCCTAATAAAAAGAAGTGATTTAGTCTTTTAGAATAAAAAATTAATTCTATACTACAATCCTTTATTTTTTTTTTAGTGCTCAACGGGCATTGTTGAATATTTTAAGGTATTGCGATTTAAACTCTAAAGCATAGAAGTAATATGATGAAAGTCTCATATATCTTATTATATATCCAGAAGTATATACAAGAAGATAATTAATCTAATGAAAAATAAACCGGTTGCAATTATTACAGGTGCTACACGAGGTATTGGTAAAGAGATTTTAAAAACATTATCGCAAAATGGATATAGCTGCCTGGCAATTGGTTCAAGTTCTGAGTCTATCTCAAGAATCAAATTAGATGACCATTTATTTTTTACTTCAAAGGATCAATTTCATCGATCATTAGCAATTAATTATTCTAACTGGCCAAATTGGGTCAATGAAAAGAATTTTCCAAGTATTGATTACTTCCCTGATATGTTAAATAATTACCCAAAAAAGATACAATATAATTCAATGTTTGATATGCTAAATTTTTGGAATTTACAAGATGAAACAAAAAATACAAAATATTATGTAAGTGCCTTGATAAATTGTGCAGGAATTGCTCAAGAATCATTAAGTGTTAGGACAGATACATCAAAGATACAAAATATAATGAATATAAATTTCAATAGCAGTGTTTCTATGTGTAATTTAATCATTAAACAGGTGATAAGAGAAAGAAAGTTCACAAAAAATCATAATAAAACAATTATTAATATATCATCAATATTAGGTAATTCTAATATTAAATTACCAGGAACATCGATATATTCAGCATCAAAATCTGCAATAACACAATATACAAATGTATTAAATGAAGAAATTAAGCCATTAGGAATAAACGCAATAGCATTGAACTTAGGGTTAGTACCAGGCACTGATATGGTAAATAATTTACAAAATCAACAATTAGCAAGAGAGATGATGAATGATATCGATATATCAATGGAATCACCAGCAAATATAGCAAAGGCGATAATATCGTTAATATAAATCCCTTCTCTGCCATAACTCATAACTAGTTGGATCATATTGCATATTCTATTTATGCACCTGAGATATAATAAATGTATCATTATACACGTCCTTACATTATATGCGGGTAACTTAAATGAGACAGGGAGAGAAATGCAAAAAAATGAAAAAAAAATTTTCATCCAATTCGATGTGATGTGGTTTGAAAAAAAAAAAATATAAAAACATGCGAATAACTAACTATACCATAAGTTATCATTGTCAGAATACGTTTTTGTCTGTGGATACTTAAAGGTTTTATTATTTTTATTTGTTAATTCTTTTAAATTTTCTTTTTTAAAAAAGCCAGTCAACCCTTTTAGAACTTTGAAAATGATTATCTACAACGATCTTATCTCCAACGATGAATTATTATCTGATGCTTACGACTTAAAATTAGTCGATGAAGTTATCTACGAAGCCGACTGTGCTATGATCAAGGTTGGTGGTGACAACATCGATATCGGTGCTAACCCATCTGCTGAAGGTGGTGATGAAGATGTTGAAGATGGTTCCGAAATTGTCAACAACGTTGTTAACTCTTTCCGTTTACAACCAACTGCTTTTGACAAAAAATCTTTCTTAACATATATCAAAGGTTACATGAAGGAAATCAAAGGTAGATTACAAGAAACTAACCCAGATGAAGTTTCTACTTTCGAAAAAGGTGCTCAAACTTACGTCAAGAAAGTTATTGGTTCTTTCAAAGATTGGGAATTTTTCACAGGTGAATCCATGGACCCAGATGCCATGATCATCATGTTGAACTACCGTGAAGATGGTACTACTCCATTCGTTGCCATCTGGAAACACGGTGTTAAGGCTGAAAAAATCTAAGCAATTTTAAAAAATTTATTCTATTGTATTCAAAAATTAAAATTTTTCAGCTTCCCATCATTCATTTCTAATTTGTATTTGAATATATATATATAAATAATATTTTCATATATTTATAATAATTCTAACCATACTACATTAATATTATATTAATCAATAATCAGATTAGGTGTTTTTTACTCATAGTCCTAATAAACTTTTTAAATCAGTTAAATCTTTTAAGAAGAGAAATATATATTACAATGAAAGCCAACAGTTTAAATAGTTTGGTAATTATAAATCTCTTTTGAATATTTATATATGCTACATTGTGTGTGTCTATTAGTATTAAAAGAATTGTCAATAATAATGGTTGTTATGAGGGTGACTAGCCTCTATTAATTGTATTACCACTGCCTTTGGGATTAGCTTCCTTAAATTCATCCCACTCACGAGCTTTATATGTTTCTCTATCTAAATATCCATAATCATCCGGATTATTTTCAACTTCAGGCTCTTCTCCACCTTGCAACACTCTACCCTCTTCAAATTCTTTCTCTAAGAATTCTTCAACTGACATTGTTGGTCCATATTGACCATAGCCACGTACATTGTCTTTTAATTCAGTTCTCTTATCGAGCAATGTAAAATTTCTCAAGACTTTTCCTTTTTTAGACAGTATTGGCTTATTTAATGTTTCTAATTTATCAGTGTATCTTGTTGGATCATGTTCTTCTAAATTTGTTGAAGAATTTTCCTTTCTTTCATCCCTTATTTCTTCAATTGGGTTACGAATAAAATTGACTAATAATTCTTTTTCATATAAATTCTGTTCAATTTCACTAAAAGCTTTAAAACTTAGGCTTTTCAAAGTTTGTAAATAAAGTTCTCGCAGCAATTCATCGTCATCTATATCATCTTCTTTCGATTTATATTTCTTTTCTAGTTCTTTTAAAACTTCATCAGTAGCTTTATTCATTTTAAACATTTCAATTTTTTGCTCTCTTTTCAATTGTGCACCTGATAAATCTTCACCATTTATAGGTTCATTGTGTAGTTCAGATAATTTAGGCTTATATGTTTCCTCAAATGAATATATTTTCTTAGATAATATTGAATCTAAAATTTGGTAATCTTGTAAAGTTGTCAAAAACTGCATAAATAATTGAATTGACTTTTCTAAAAATTTTAATTTTATTTTATGTTTCGAAGAGTTATTACTATCAATTTGTTCATTAGTCACATTTTTTTTTGAACATAATAATGCTAGATAATAATCAATAGATAAATATCTCAATGATGATGTGGATACATCTTCTAATGATTCATTGTCACTAAAAAGAGCTAATGTTGTAAATATTTTTGATTTAAAATTCAGCAGCTTTTCAATTGTTGAACTCAATTTAGTTTGAAATTCTTTTGAATCTTGTCTTAATGAAGTTTTTTGTATTTCATTTGAAATTAAAAATAAAATATTCTCATAATCATTACTTATTGACATGGTAGAATAGCTAAAAAAAAATTCAGTGTATAGTGTTATATATTCTGTATTAATATGAGTACACTTTAAAGAACTGTTTTGTTAATATATATTTCATTAAAAACTCTACTAAGATATCCAAATTTTTAAAATCCCATTCAGTTTATAAATTCCATAATGAAGAAATACGCATTATAAAAAAGTTCATATGACAAATATTGAATAAAATATGTTGCTGAATAATGAGAAGTAGTTAAAGAAACTAGTTATTTCTTAATTTATATATAATGGTAATTAATGAATTATTTGTATTAAATTTATATAGTTACATAGTTACATACTATTTTGAAGAAGTTACGTAAGTTGGGTTTTTATTTCATTCAACTTTGTCTTTACATCACAAAGTGTTCGACTAGCATAGTGAAGAGAAAAAGTAATGGTGTCCTAATCACTCTTCTTTGAGTTACATGCGACAATTCTTAACTTATCTACTGCTATTGTTGTTTGTTCAGTGGTACTCGATTCTCCTGCCTCTTTACTTGTATTTGATTCGACTGTTACTTGACAATTTTTTATTATAAATGTCCATACGTCATCACAAAACCCATATGTATCTAAAAGTCCCTTAACAGTAAGTTTTGAATGTGTGTTATCTTTTAATGATTCTGCTACAACTCTATCAAATGTTTCTAAAATTCTCATCGCTAAAGAAGCTTCAATTCTACCATCACTAATTAAAGTATCTAATGCATCTACTAAACAGTTACCAACCGTACTTCTCCTGTATAATTCGTAATAACCTGTTGTTGACATAATGATTTTTAATTTTTATTGATTCAATAGATATATCGTAGTTGAGACTGTTCTATCGGTCAACGATTTAATGTCTGGTGTTATATCAACTTGAACTAGTTATTAATAATGTTACATTTATTTAATTCTTCATTTTTAAATTTCAATATTTTTGACGATGGCGAATAATGAAAAACTTTAAATTGAAAATATAAAGGTAAAGGTTTTAATATGAAAAGATGATATGATAAGTCATTTAAAAAAACAAGAAGATTGAGATATAAAGTATAATATTAATCAATAAACATAATATTAATAACTAATTAAGTAATATTATTATTATGAGTAGTGCTATTTTTTATAAATTCAAATCACAAAAGGATGTGTCCAGAATCTTGTTCGATGGGACAGGTTTAACAGTATTTGATTTGAAAAAAGAAATTATTCAAGAGAATAAACTTGGTGATGGTTCGGATTTTCTTTTGAGATTATATAGTCCAGATACAAATGAAGAATATGAGGATGATTCGCAAGTAGTGTCGAGATCTAGCAGTGTAATTGTTAGACGTTCTCCGGCTATTAAGGCAGTTTCAGTTCATAGTAGGCCGAAAACAGGTGCTATGGCATCAATTGGTAATGCTACAAGATATGTTACAGGTAAACCTCGTGTATTTCAGAGGAAGAACCCAACGCCAATAACTAATATTAATAATGATATTAATGATGATGCTGGACGTGGTATTAGTGAAGAAGATCGTATTGCTAATATGTTTGCTAATCAAGAAAATCAATGGGAACAAACACAACAGGAAATGTCATCAGTAACACCAATATATTTTAAGTCTAATGGTGGAAATACGGCAACTGATAATGAAGGACCACCTCCTCCAGGTTATATGTGTTATAGATGTGGTGGCAGAGACCATTGGATCAAAAGTTGTCCAACAAATACTGACCCAAATTTCGAAGGGAAAAGGATTAGACGTACTACTGGTATTCCTAAAAAATTTTTAAAATCAATTGAAATAGATGCTGGTTCAATGACAGCAGAAGAAATGGCACAAAGAAAGATTATGGTAACAGATGAAGGTAAATTTGTTGTCCAAGTTGCAGATCAAAGTTCATGGGAAGACTATCAAAGAAAGCAACAAAATAGGTTAATAAATGGAAATGAATCTATTTGGGCAAAAGATCATTTTAAAGATTTACCTAATGAGTTGAAATGTCCTTTATCAGGTGGTTTATTAAGAGATCCTGTTAAGACTACTAAATGTTGTAATAAATTATTTTCAAAAGCTGCATTAGAGGATATACTTGTAGAAAGTGATTTTGTTTGTCCAGGTTGTGAAACATTAAATATTTTATTGGATTCTCTTGTTGAAGATGAAGAGAAAAAGAAAGAAGTTCAAAAATATTTAAAAGAACACGAGAATGATAAACCTGATAATAGCAATAAATCCACAACAGATAATATCGCAAATACAATTTCACCTAGCAGGATAGTTCAAAATGCCGGCGAAGAACTTGATAATAACAAACATAAGTTAGATGAATCTGGTATTACTCCAAATAACGCAAAAAAGGTTATGCCAGCAGTGCCGATGCCGATGCCTCCATTTGGGATGCCTTTCCCAATGCCCTTCATGCCTTTCCCTATGCCAAATGCTCAACAACCTCTTAATAATCTAATAAACAACGTACCTAACAAACAAGAAGAGGAAAACAAAAAGAAATAGTGATTAGATAGTTTACAAATTAAATAAATCAATGTATGAAATTTATAAAAGTTACTCAATTTTTTAAGATAAACATCATTTCAAAAAAAACTAAATTAGTATTTATTTATTTCCTGAAGAAAAGCAAATAACAGCCCACTTACCACTGCTAGACCACCAAGAACCATGACCTGGGTTATCTAATTCCCAGTTTTTGGATAATTCTTCATCTAAACCTTCTGGTAAACCAACTTGAACATCAGCCTTACATGTTCTCAAACTTAAAGTAGTCAAACCGCTGGTTGCTAATGGACCAATTGCATCACTCCAAGTAGTAGTACGACTCCAAGTTCTATCTGCTGTTAACTTCCTGTAATTTAAATCACCTTTAAATATTACAAGATTTGAAGATAATAAATCGTTATAGATTTCGCTACCATTATTTCTTTTTTCAGAAGGATCTAAATTCCAATAATCTAGATCAGAAGTCCAGAATGAATCTTCTCTGAATTCCAAAGAATTGTTTTTTACATAACCAGTTAAAGTTTCAGCGAAATTATTCAATGCTTTTAAATCTGTAGAATTCTCATCAGTAATATCGAAGAATGATTTGTCAAGCAAATCAGCAATTAAAATATCAAAATCTTTCAACATAACATCACTGACCATATATGGTATATCTTTGCAATGAAAAATACATTTAGTTGCCAATTTTGATTCTAATAAGAATGCAACTAATATTAAATCAGCATATAGCTCGAAGCCAGCATTATCTAATACAAAATCAACTCTAACTTCTTTACCAGTATTATAATTTTTAAATAATGTTTCCCATGCATCAGAAGTATCATTAACAATGATTTTACTTTCAGAATCAGCTCTTGCCTTAGCGCCTTGAAGAGCTTTAATTTCTTCTACTGTAGCATTAATTAATAATGATAAATCTGTTACGTTACCCCACAAAGAAATTTCAATAAATTCTTTAAATAATATTTTAAAAGCTTCTAAATCTTTTGAAATAGCTGAAAAGTCTAAATTTTGAAATTGGTTTGCTAATTCTACAACACCATGGTATGAAGCACGGAATGTTGCTTGTTTAGATTCATTAAAAATATCAAAATTTGTCCATAAAGATTGTGATTTGAAAAAAGTATTGACTTTTCTATACAAATAAATTTCAGTAAACAACCATTCTGATTTTTGCCAACTAGCATCCTTATGCTCTTTAAAATAATCATTAAATGATAATGGAATATTATATTTAACAATTTCTTCTTCAGTAAATGGTGACAAAATTTTATCTTCAATAATATCACTACGTAATTGAGTTAATTGAGCTTTAATCTTTAAACCTTGCAAATAAATATTAGTATTTTCAATAGTATTATTAGAAAGCTCATAATTTAAATCATCAACCATATTTTGAACTAAAATTGGCCAACGAACACTTGCAGTATATTCACCAAAAGTACCTTTATCATTGGTATAAAAGCGGGGAGGTAAAGACATTTTTTTTGGATTGGTAATGGTATAATTAGCTATTTTTAATATCGTTATATTCAATAAATATAATAATTAACGTATGATATACTCAATTGAGTTATATTTAGTAAAGATTTAAAATACATAATTAAATAAAAAGAATATAAAAGTAAGCTGTGTTTAAGTATTTTTTGCCAAATTCTATTTCAACATGAAACTTTTTTTTTCAATAAGCTCTCTCTTCTGCCTTTTATATGGCGATTCCAAAGAATCTTAGATCTGGTAGAGATACATAATAATAATAATAGAATAATAGCATCCTAAGTGTATAGAACAACTTGAACTTAGAGGATACCAAAGGAAACTAATGGTATCTAAATAGTAGTTTCACCTTTAAATTTACTAATAATTAAGAAGCTTTATGTTAAAATGACGATTATTAGTCCTTGGAGTCGCTGGAGATAAGGGCCTTGTATCTCCTGTGTCGGGACAGATAGTAATAACCATGTTTCTCACTAAAAGTGGAATGCATCAATAACAGTATTAGAAGTAGTTAAAATACTGGAAGCTGTAGTATAGTATAGTAAGTAGTTCACAGTATCATTAAGCATCAAGATTGAGAGAGTGTGTGCCACTTTAAAATTGTGAGCAAGAGCTTAATTAAATTCACCTTTTAATAAGCTATATCTTGATGAATGTCTATTGAATTTTATCATTCTGTGTTTTATACATACTGATTGTGTCGAGTCTTTCTCTCTTTTCTCCCCCACAAACATTAAACATTAAACATTAAACATTAAACATTTCTTGCAATAGGCTGCCTTACAGGTAGTTGCTACTCTCTCTATAAGTTCAGAGGGTTCAATGGATTATAATATCAAGCAATCTATCAAGAATTCAATATTGATCTGCTAGCTGTTTATATTGGTTGTAAAGTTTAAAAACATTCTCAACATTATTAACCATTCTAGCTTTTTATGTGTTAATTGGTATTATTATTCCATTTTTTCTTCACACTTCCCTTTAAGGATTACGAAAATTATAACCTTTATACTTTTACAAATTTAATTTATAAAATAGTAATTTATAATATTTGAATCATGAATTATTGTCCTGTTCATACATCGATTGAAGTTGTTGAATGTAAGAATAAGAGAATATTTTAAATTTTAAATATTAAACTTTTTAAATATTTATGAGTTTTTATTCAAATTTACCAAGTGCTCAAAATGCATTAGCAAATTCGTTATATCCAACTATTTTTGAAATTGTATCATCAGAAGAGATTGATCAATTATTACCATCGTCAGTGAGATATATTTTAACTAATTATTGGATTTTAAAATATCCAAATTTTTATAATTTTCAATTAAATAACTATTTTGAAGAATGGTTTAACGTTTTATTAAAAGGTTCGATAGAATTATATCATTTGAATAATTATAATTCAACATTTGTTGATGCATTTTACGGTTTACAAAGATTTAATAACAAGAATGATGTTTTACTTGATACACAAAAATTAGATCATAATACACAAACACATTGGCCTCTTGGATTACAACTAACAGTTGTTCAAAAAAGAATAATATTGATTCAAAATATTTTATTGCCATATATAAAAGGTAGACTTGATAGGTTCTATGATAAATTAATAAGAATAAACAATAATGAATTTAACGATAAATTTAAAGTTTTAAAACACTTTTTTAAAAAATTATACCCATACTTACTTAAAATCAATTACATTGGAGACTTATTAGTGAAATTTTATTTCCTCACTGGTAAAACAGGATCATTTACACTTCTGGAATATTTGTTTAATATTAGTTATACAAGATCTACATACCCATTAGAAAATTCTAATTCTACTAGGAAAAATAAAGAAAATACTGATAATAATAATAGAATTAAGTTAACTAACAGATATAGTATCAAATATTCTTTAAATAAAAAAATGAATTCAATTATTAAGGTTTTATCATTTACAGGATCAAATATATTTCCAACATTTTTATTCATCTTAAGAGTGTACCAATGGTGGACAACACAAGATATTACGATGAAATTGAAGAAGAAATTAAATGATATTGATAAAGATATACCAAAACCTCAAAATTCCGTTGGAAGCATTCATGAATCTAGCTCAAAATATTGTCCGATCTGTAAAGATATTATTAGGAATCCCTGCATTCTTGAAACAGGATATGTAACATGTTATCCTTGTGCATTAGAATATATACCAAATAATGGTGGTAGATGTCCTGTTACAAATAAAGAACTTCTAGGTTGCAAATTTGACAAAGAAACTAACAAATGGGAGATCGTCAACGGTATCAGAAGATTAATGGTATGATTGTTATTGATTATCTGAACAAGTTTTGAATTAAACATCATCATTATTATTAAGAATATTGCATAGCTCCCATTGTTCACAGGCAATTTTTATTGCATCTATTTCACTTTCTTTATTCATTAATTCTTCTTCAATATCGCCTGTAGAGCCTTTCTTTAACAGGGATACAAGCATAGATGTTCTTCTTAAAATTTCAGAATCATTTTTATTACTATTTAAATACTTTAATATATTATCAATATTTTTAATGAGATTCCCATTGAATAATCTGTAATTTTGCATTTCGTTATCATATGGCAAAAAATATTTGTTATCATGAATATCTAAAGAGTTGTCGATTCTAGCTCTTTCAATTGAATCTTTGCCTCTTGATTCTGGACCAATTTTAATAGGGAATTTTGATGTCGAGAATGTAAATCCTATTTCTTTAAAATATGGACAGTTGTTATTAGATACGTCTAAATCATCAAATGTTATATGAAATGCTTTTAATAATAACTTTTTCCCCGTTGCCTGGGGTTCATATTCAATAAGATATTCCATAGAAGCTAGATCATCTAGTTTTAAAAGCTCTAATATGATATTATTATATTCATAAAATTTGTTATTCAAAAGCATTACTGCACATGGTTTGAGATCTGCGTTTGTTGTTTGTATTAATTTAATCCTATTATATAGTCGCTCAGTATTGAAGTGAAAGGAAAAAGAATCGTTATCGTTAGCTTCTGAGTACAATGGTAATTCGATTGCATTCTTAAGTGCAATTATACCATCTTCTTTGGAATTTCCTAATAATATAAAACATTGTGAAATTCTGAATAGTGAATCAGACTCTTGACTGAGGTATTTAAACTCATATTGGTTATTTACTTCTAATAGAACGGTACGGTCAAACTGAAGTATAGACATCTTTGAGATAACACATGTATAAATATTTAAAAATGGTATAATAAAATTATTTCAATTTTTTGGTTATCTATGTGTAAAGGTATTGTATTATCATTTAAAGTTTATAAACAGTGTTTAGTGTTTAGTCTTTGAATTTTTTACATTTTTTTTTAAAAGAAATCGGTGTAAGATAATACTAATATATAGTTATGTACAAGTATTTAAGAATGATATATACAATAAATGAATCTGTATCTATTTTAAATATTTTTGGATAATGAATAACTGCCATTAAAGAAGATTAAACAATGACTGTACCATGATCGATAACATTTGCTTGACTTGAAACTGGTTCATAACAATACCATTTCATTAATGCATCAGTAGCAGCTCTTGCTTTTGCTTCTTTTAAAGAAGCACCAAACCCTTCACCCAATTTTTCAGAACCTGAAAAGACACCAACGATAAATACAGGAGCTTTTGATAGTCTACCAGATTCTGCTAATAATTTTGATACAGGCTTTTCAAACCCTTCACGCCTACAAAGAGTAGCTAACTCTCTTGTAGGTTGTTCAAATTGAAATATTTTTGATACATCTAATTTTCTACTTAAAATATGATCGTTAATAAATTTTGTTGTTAATTCAGGATTTGTTTTATTTGTGGAAGCCCATAATGCAGCAATAATAGATTTAACAGCTAATGCATAAGAGGCAACTTCCGAATAATTATTTGATGATAAATATTGAATACCATCTTCTTTATTTAGTGCATTGTTAAAAAATCGTAGTTTACCCAAAGTTAAATTAATTGGTTCATTTCTAGAAAATCTTTCCAAAACAGAAGTATTCTCTATTTCAATACCCCAAGATTTACCAACATTTGCCAGTACATCTTGAGAAATATATGAATCAACTGCAGCATTTAATACAACTGTTGGTAAACGTGGATATTTTTTCATAATGTGATGTGTAACATGGTATGTTAATAAATTTTTACCAAAAATATTTAAGCCATGATTATCGAAATAATTATTAGTTGGAATAGTATTTATAAAAGCAGAACCATTTTTTGGATTATTTATATCACTTTTCAATTGGGATGAACGGCAAGTTAAGCATCTTGATAACAATGAATATTTGAACTCTTTTGGTAAATTTAATCTCGTATGTAATGTAGCCAATAATGGAGAAGTAGAAGCGACATCTTCAGAGACATTATTAATAGTATCTTTTAATTTTAAAAAATACTTTTTATAATTTTCTAATTCAGAAGTTTCATTTATTTTCAATTCATTTAGATTATATTTTGTAGTTTGAAATGAACGTTTACTAATTGTAACGAAACCTTTTACTCTCTGGTAACCATTTGTTCTTATTAATTGGCCAACTTTATGTAATTGGGACATTAGTCAATATTGAAAATTAAAATATATTATAATAGAATATCAAATTTTTTTTTTAAAAAGTTAAAATATAATTATTATAAGTAGTTCATAAAAATGATAGCAATGACAAACTTCGCAATTACGAAATAGTTGTTGTTGAATATTTAGTATATATATTTCTACTGGGCTAGCTACTGTTTTCTAATTACAATATCACAATTAAATCTGGGAAACTGCTCTGTTGATGCATTATTTCTTTCAATTTCAAATTAAAAAGAGATTTCAGAAGATGTTAATTATTTTAGCGAAAAGCGTTACGGAAGGGTAATTAACTGATAATTTATGGAATTAAGAGATGATCAATACCAGTTTCTTATTAACCAAAGCAAAACAACCCATCATATAACGGACTAGTATATATTCCTATTTTATCAAGGAATCTCAGAAATAATAAAGGTGATATCGCCGTAGGTTTAAGGATTTTTTCAAAATTGAACAAACGAATTGTGCAACATATTTTGATCCAGAATATTGACAAGGTGTATGACTCATGCTACCATGACCATTCCTATTGTGGATAATTTGATTATAAAAGAATCCCTAGTATTTTTTAAACAGCATACCAACTTGGTACACTAAAAACAAACATGGAATACTTCTCAATAATAGGTAACTGAATAATAAATGAATTGAGTATGAAGCCTCCAATTAATATATTCTTATTCTTGCTTGTTCATATTGAGCATATAAGTAGATGAAATAAACTAGTTATACTTGAACATTAGTTGAACATTAGTTGGACATTAGTTGAAAATATTGATTTTCTACGGCAACAAAACCATCCCTCCTTGTGAAAATTTCAATAATTACTGGGCGTGTGGCGTAGTCGGTAGCGCGCTCCCTTAGCATGGGAGAGGTCTCCGGTTCGATTCCGGACTCGTCCATTTTTTTTTTTTTTATTTATTAGTTAAATGTCTAATTAATTGATATACTTGAATCTTATTATATACAAAACAATATAAATTGGTATGCTTTTGAACTACAAAAATGTGCAATAGATTACAATTTTTTAACGTAAAGAAGATTTATCAAACCAATTGAAGTAAAAATGTATTCGCACCATTCACATTCTGGTGATTATGTTGCTCATGGTATCGATCCATTGAAGGATATAGTCGAACAAGTGAAAAAATTGGAATTTAAACTTTACTGTTTTACAGAGCATATGCCAAGAATTGATCCGAAATTCTTATACCCTGAAGAAAAGTTGTCACCAGAAAATAGTTTTAAATCAATTGATATCTTACAAAAAAATTTTATTAATTTTTTAAAAGAAGCATCAAATATAAAAGAAAACTCTCAAAAAGATATACATTGTAAAACAAACTTTATAATTGGCACTGAAATTGAAGGATGTGATAGTAATCATATTGAATATGCTAAAAAGTTATTAACTAAATACGAAAATATAATTAAGTTTTGTATTGGTTCAGTTCATCATGTGAATGGAATTCCAATAGATTTTGATCAAGAATCATGGTTTAAAGCTTTGAAATCATCGAATAATAATATAAAACAGTTTTTAATAGATTATTATAATTTACAATATGAAATGATAACGAAATTAAAACCATTAATTGTTGGTCATTTTGATTTATATAAGCTTTTCATACCAAAAGATTTATTAGTTGATGTTACGACAGGTAATATAATGGTAAATAATGATAAAGAGAACAAAAACATTTTGAATTTAAATGATATATGTTTAGAGAAACAATGGAAGGAAGTTTCAGAATTGATAATTAGAAATTTAAAATTTATTAATTCTTATAATGGATTAATTGAAATAAATACATCAGCATTACGTAAAAAATTAAAGGAACCTTATCCAAACAAAGAAATTTGTAAATTAGTGGCAACATATTGTGATAACAGATTTGTACTTAGTGATGATGCACATAGCATTAGTCAAGTTGGTATATGTTACAGAGAAGCATTTTCATATATCAAAGATACCCTAAAACTGACAAAATTATACTATTTAGATGAAGATATTGAAGGTAACATATTGATCAAAACAGATACAATTGAAGAAATCAGCAAGAGCTCTTTCTGGAGTAACATATAGTAAATACACTTGTCCAACCTGACAGATACTTAGATAAATAGATAGATATACATAACAATACTCAGTCACATGACCTCTCTTTTCAAAACTAATGTACAATAAAACTTCACAAAGCACTACAGACACCTACTTCAAGTCCCCATAAAAGTACTTTACTCACTAATAGTCCATATTGATATATCTAATCCCATCCACGCTGATTAACTCTTCGAAATATGAATAATTAGTTAGTCAGTTAGCTAATTAGTTAGTTAGCTAACTGACTAACCGTAAATTGTTCACTATGCTGAGTCACATTTTTCAAGCGCTATAAAGCACCAAAAATTATCGCTTCCCGCTTATTTTCTTTAGTGTGAAATATTCGTCGTTCTTTGTAAGAGTCATATTATATTATAGTTTGTAAACTTGATAGTGAGTGAGTATTGAATATTGAATAGTTTAATGTTTAGAAGGATGTGATGAAGCTGTTGTTTTAGTTAAGTTGTAGTCATTGTGTTAGAATAATATTAAAGTTGTAAGTAACAATTTATGGCAGGTAATTAATTTATGTTACGTATTTTTATATGACAGAGATATGCTTTTACGATTGTTATTCGAATTAGTAAAATAAGAGATGAGATAAATAATTAAATATATATAAACTGAATAAATTCTTGAAGTTTTAGAATAAGATAAGTTTGACTCAAATTTTCATAATTAAATATTAATCTTAATCTTAATCTTTATATATTACATAATAATTGTAAAACAGTATCACTGCAAACAGATAATATATTTATTTATATATATATATATATATAATTGCAAAATAATACGAGGTAAAATAATACAAAGAAAAGCAAAGAACTAATGTCAAATAATAGTAGTACTCAAAAATTATGGGGTGGTAGATTCACAGGTGAAACAGATCCATTGATGCATTTATATAATGCTTCTCTTCCTTATGATTATAAAATGTATAAGGCTGATTTAGAAGGTACAAAAGTTTATACAGAAGGTTTATCAAAATTAGGATTAATTACAGAAGATGAATTAGTTAAAATCCATGAAGGTTTAGAGTTAATCAAAATTGAATGGGATGAAAATAAATTTATTGAACATCCAAATGATGAAGATATTCATACTGCAAATGAAAGACGTTTAGGTGAGATTATTGGTCGTGATATCGCAGGGAAAGTACATACAGGTAGATCACGTAACGATCAATGTGTTACAGATTTGAGAATATTCTGTCGTGATGTTGTTAATGAAAAACTATTAACTGCTTTATCTTCTTTAATTATAGTTTTAATTAAGAGAGCAGAAGAAGAAATTGATATTTTAATGCCTGGTTATACTCATTTACAAAGAGCACAACCAATTAGATGGTCACATTGGTTAAGCTCGTACGCTACTTACTTTACAGAAGATTATAAAAGATTACAACAATTATTAACAAGATTTAATAAATCTCCATTAGGTGCAGGTGCTTTAGCTGGCCACCCATATGGTATTGACAGAACTTTTCTTGCAAATAAATTAGGATTTGATGGTGTTATTGGTAATTCTTTAGTCGCTGTATCTGATAGAGATTTCGTTGTGGAATTAATGTTTTGGAGTACTTTATTTATGAATCATATTTCTCACTTCGCAGAAGATTTAATTATTTATTCAACTGCAGAATTTGGATTCATCAAATTAAGTGATGCATACTCTACTGGTTCTTCATTAATGCCACAAAAGAAGAATGCAGATTCATTAGAATTATTAAGAGGTAAATCAGGTAGGGTGTTTGGTAATTTAAGTGGTTTATTAATGAGTTTGAAAGGTATTCCATCTACTTATAATAAAGATATGCAAGAAGATAAAGAACCATTATTTGATTGTTTGAAAACTGTTGAGCATTCCATTTTGATTGCAACAGGTGTTATGTCAACATTAAAGGTTCAAAAGGATAAAATGAAAGCTGCATTAACTATGGATATGTTAGCAACTGATTTGGCTGACTATTTAGTTAGAAAAGGTGTTCCATTTAGAGAAACACATCACATTTCTGGTGAATGTGTTGCGTTAGCTGAAAAACTATCTTTATCGGGTATTGATAAATTAACTTTAGAACAATATAAAGAAATTGACAGTAGATTTAATGAGGATTTATTTGACATCTTTGATTTCGAACAAAGTGTAGAGAGAAGAGATGCTATTGGTGGTACAGCAAAATCTGCAGTATTAGCTCAACTAGACCAATTATTAAAGGAAATTTAAATCTTCAATCAGTTAGATTTGTAAATAATAAGATAGTAAGATAAAATAGTAAGCATTGCATTTAATTATATAAATATAAACATGTATAATAGAAAATTTATCAGTAAATTAATTAAATTTTGAAATATAAAAGAATTTATAAAAGAATGGCATAAAGCTTAATAAACTAAACTTCCCACAGTAAATATTTTTATTCAAACCTCCAAATGTGCTGATAAATTTTACAATTTTTTGAAATAGATTTCCATTTTGATATACAATATGTTTGTAAATAGGTAGTAATAAGCCACTATTGATATTCTCACCTCTCATATTTAAATATTTATAATTTGAAGGTTGGCTGGCAATTTGTAAAATACCAACATATACCATATATATATCTAAGTTATTATAAGCATTTAAATTCGCTCTTATAGCATTCATCATGCTTGAAATAATTAATTCAACGCTATGATGAGCAATTCCTAAGTTGTAAGTTAATGATGGGTTATATAATAAACATTGAGTGTTTTTATTCTCAAGTAAAGGTACAATTTTCATTAATGCACTATAATAAACTAATACGTTAGAATGAATTTCATTTTCAATTTCTTTGAGAGAAAATTCACCAGTTGGATAGTATGCAATGTTTGGCATGAATATTATTGAATCAAGTTTTACATGATTGTTTCTTGGATTTTTCAAATAATCTATAAATTGAAATAGTTCAGTTGATGAGGATGGATTAATATGATGTAAATATTCATCTTCTTCTTCTTGATTTCTGTATTGATCTGCATGTTTTGAGCAAATAAACACAATGTAACGCCTGTTATATAAATCCATAGCTTGGGCCCTTACAATTGGATCACGGACATCTCCAAACAACAATATACATCTTTCCTCATTATCTTTTAAACATTGATGAAGCTTTATTTTATTTTTAAGCTTCCAATAAAGTATCGATGAACAAGCAGTAATTCCTAAACTCCAAACTATATTATTCATATTATTGGACAGGATCCCTAAAATCCCTGATTTATAAAATAAACCATGCGAACCATAATTATTTACATTGGAATCAAATGCAGGTATATCAATATTACCTTCATTCAATTGCTTTATGGTTATCAATACCTCATCTTTAATACCGGCAGCAATCTTGTTGCTCTGCTTGAATAAAGAATATCCTGTATCAAAAATCTTATCCACGAAATCCTTATCAGTAGCCATTCAAATAGATTATTTAAATATTTTGAAAGTACTTTAATCGTCTAATAATTTGAGTAACTATTAAGTAAATATATATGAAATACACAGAAATCTATGGTTATTTTGTATAAAAGTGGGTTAGCAATTTTCTACGAATGCTATTAAATTTCTTACTTTTTTGGCGGGATATGAAATTGAAAACTTACATGTCAAGTATTCTGCCCAAATTATATTTAAAGAGTGGTGAGGATATTGAAGGACACATTTTTATATTTTCCAGCCTCATATATATATATATATATATTGAGAAGTATTCAATTGAAAGTGGAAACCAGAAGTTTATATTTCCTTTAATACAGTTTAAAAATAGTTTAATTATAGAAATAGTACTGTTTTATTTTATTATATTTGAATAATGGGTATCAGTAATCCTCTTCCGGGCAGTTTAAAAAATGAATCAAAAAAAGCAGCAAAAACTTTAGCTAATTTTGTAAAACCTAATCAAGTTTTGGGAGCAGATCAGGTAATTCCTCCTGGAGTGCTTAAAAGAGCTAAAGGTTTGGCAATTATAACAGTATTAAAAGCCGGATTTTTATTTTCAGGAAGAGCAGGTTCTGGTGTAATTGTTGCTCGATTAAAAGATGGTACATGGTCAGCACCATCAGCAATTGCGATGGCAGGAGCTGGTGCTGGTGGTATGATTGGAGTGGAACTTACAGATTTTGTTTTTATTTTAAATACAGATGATGCGGTAAAATCTTTTTCAGAATTTGGTACAATCACTTTGGGTGGTAATGTTTCAGTGTCTGCAGGTCCATTAGGAAGAAGTGCAGAAGCAGCAGCCAGTGCATCTGTTGGTGGTGTTGCAGCTGTTTTCACTTATTCTAAAAGTAAGGGTTTATTTGCAGGAATTTCAGTAGAAGGTTCTGTAATTGTGGAAAGAAGAGAAGCAAATAGGAAATTTTATGGTGATAACTGTACTTCAAAGTTAATTCTAGGAGGCAAGGTTAGACCTCCACCATCTGTTGATCCTCTATTTAGAGTTTTAGAATCAAAAGCATTTAATTATCATACTGGCAGAGATGATCAATATAGTTTTGATCAAGAAAGTGACGGATACTATGATGATATTCCAGATTCAGTATATACAACTGATGATTCATCAAGAAGACGTAACACTAGATCATCAAGTAGAAATTACTCTGGTAATTCATATAACAGTTATGATGATAGTGACGGAGTTTATGATGACAATGAAACATCAGACGTCAGAGCATATTATTCAAGCCAAAGAGGATTGAATGGGGGTCATACAAGACCAAAAGGAAGATATGATGAAAATGATAATGGTACTTACAAGGGAAGCAGGGACAGTAGCCCTGAAATTGATGATTTATCTAATCAGTTTTCTAGATCTAGAGTTTCTACATCTTCTGCAAGACCTAATCTGGGCAACAACACTTCATCTTTACCCTCTTCTCCATCGTTAAGTGCACCAAAGGCAGTTGCTTTATATACTTTTAAAGGCGAAACAAGTGGAGATTTAACATTTAAAAAAGGTGATGTGATCACTATAATGAAAAAATCCGACACTCAAGATGACTGGTGGACTGGAAGAGTGAATGGTATAGAAGGCATTTTTCCTGCCAACTATGTTGAATTAGTTTAAATATTATCTAAGCTGAAAAAAACTACTTTTACTGAATATATGTAATATAATGTGATATTAATGAATGTATTTATAATTATAGCATAAAAAATAGATAGATAACTGTTTTCGTAAATATCTGTATGTAAGCAAAAATGAAGTAATGGAACTTTTTTAGAAGTAAAATATACTATCTTCCAAAACCCAAAAATGTAGCAGCTTCTTCAATTTGCTTTTGAAGTATACCTTCATTATGAGTATTTAAATTTGTGGAATGAAGAAAATTATTCAAATTAGAAATATCCATATTCCAATAAACCTCAAATATATAATCTGCAATTAATACCAGGTTAGTGTCTCTTGTTGCGCTTGGATATTTTAAGAACTCAATTCCTTTTTTAACTTTTCTCTTTAATAATTCAAGAGTTTGCCATTTATTAAACTTGGCTAACTTTGGGTTGTTCGGTTTAGCGATAGTAGTGTTTGAAGGTACTGGTGTATGAAATTGAGAATTCATAGAGATTAAACGTGTGGGCATTTGACTGTAATAGTTTGTTGACGATGCTGAAATTTGTGGTTTCCAAATTTGTTGATTAGCAACCGTTGATTGGGAAATTGTATTTGGTATATTATCAATAGTATAATTCGGAAAATTAATTATTGGTATATCGGAATTGTTCTTTTCCCAAGAGACCTTTACAATACTTCCACCTATAAGCCTGTCTTTTAAGAAGTTAAATAAACGTTTTGAATCCAATTTTGTTTTGCAAGTAATATATCCTGAAAAGGTTAATGGATCATTTTGATATGATGTTATTTCAATCATTTCAAATTTTATTAATTCTTGGATGCATAACTGGGAAAGAAATTCTTTTGTACAAACAGTACTCAAATTACTTAAAAAAACTGTTGTTGGTTTTGCTGTAATTGTGTTTTTATTTTCTTTTACCGTATAGTTGAAATCTAATTCGATCACTTTAATTAAATTTTTTTCAATGTAGGAATTATTCATTTTCTGAACAATTAGTTTTATATTTGAACTTTTGGCAAACATTAATATAATATCCTTTGACTTGAAATTATTATTACTTTTTTGGATAGGGTGTATCAAAAGAATTTCTCCAAATTCACGAAATATGCTAATAATTTTAAGCTCTGGCATATTTTGAGGTAGATTTTTCACTAGAATTGAATTGATTAAATTTGGAGTATTTTTTTGTTCTTGATATTTATCACTTCCTTTTTCCAAACCATAAGAATTCCTTCTGAGCCCATTTGAGCTTGTAACATTATTACCACTAAACGTCAAATTATTTTCTGTGCCAGCTTCAAGTCTTATTCCAGGAGTTCGAAACTCTTTATCATAATGAATCCCACATTTTATTTTGGATCCTAGAATTAATTTGTTATCATTATAATCTAAAATTACATCTTTGGCTGATTTCTCATTTTCAAAAAATATGAATCCAATGTTTTTATCAGTTATTAATTTACATGACAAAATATTACCATATTTCTTGAAAAATTCGTAAAATTCTCTTGTTGTGAACTTTTTTGTGGTCAAAGGTAGATTTGCAAAGAATACATTAGTCCCAATTTTTTTACGTAAAAACGAATTTCTTAAAGATGGCATTATCCTTACTTCTTTTCCAAATATTGTTGTATAGTTAAATTCTTCTAACACTTCATTGGCTTCATTTTTAGCTGAAAAATTTAAATAACCATAACCCATAGATTTACCTGTGTTGGAGTCTTTACAAATTTTAACAGACACCAATGATTTATAGTTTTTAAAAAAAGATGCTAGAATATCTTCGGTTATATCCTTATCCAGATCGCCTATATATAATGCCACAGTTGGTTTACTTTCAATGATATTCAATTTTTTAATTTTTGTACTTGTATCTGTTTTTCCTCTCTCCTGGACCCTTGCATTATTTTGTATGGTAACATTATTAGGATTTATTCTCTCATCAACAGTACCAGTCAGCTTAACGAGATCAGATAACTCTGTCTGTGAGGATCTAGTTGATAATGACAGATTTTCTTCTTTTTCTGTATGTAAAATATTACTATAATCTTTTATACAATTAAGTTTTGGGATTATTTTTCCAGTATCCAAATTATTTTTTTCAGTATCAATTTTTTTTTGAATATTTAAAGAAATATTATTTAAAATACCAAATTTATTTGACATATTTTTTTTATTATTATTGAATATCTCCAAGAGTTTGACGTTTTGCTTTTTGAGTTAATAAGGAATAGTCTATATATATATATATATTTACATATACAATCAAGCTATATGTTCTCTGCCAACTGTTTTTAACTATCTGAGTTACATTTTTCAAATGACAGTAAATAAAAAATTGACACAAAAAAATTAATTCGATTTCCCAATTTCGTTAAAAAAAAAGAAGGTCCTACCCAGATTCGAACTGGGGTTGTCCGGATCAAAACCGAAAGTGATAACCACTACACTATAGGACCAGTATTGACAACGTGTTCTGTTGTGATATAAAGTGATTCCTAAGATAGGCTAGAACAGTCACTATTAATTAGTTCAACATGAAAACATGAAACAAATAATGTTTCGGATTGAACAATTATTTCTTAAAACAAATAACTTTTGAAATCCGGTTATACGAAGAATATTGTAGTATGACCGCTTAATAAAAAGTATAAAAGCTCGTCAAATATATCAACGAAAGAAATTAGTTTAGTGATTATTTAGTTATATATTAGATACAAGAATAACAACAATAATATTAGATTCGAGCCGCGCTTCCCACCTGTTAAAGTATAATAGTCTGTCTTAAATCTGTTTACCTATTATACCTCGTCCGTCCGTTGTACAAATCATAGTACAACATCTGGTAGCTCTAAAGGTTATATTATTATCATCTCTGACCAACCGCCTCAATGTCCGCTCATATTCAAGAGGGAGAAGGTTTTCCAAATTCATCCAACAACCAAACCATGTACCCGGAAAGTGATAACATGTCTGTCGGCCCAATTCTACTAACTCCAGGGTTCACTCCAGTGGCAACACAAATTGCCAATGTCATTCCACT
>JAJMAX010000080.1:0-51462 GCA_030565105.1 Vanderwaltozyma verrucispora
GGCACTGGTTGAGATTAGACCCAGGTCAACCATTATACAAAAGAGAAGCTGAAGCCGCCCCAGAAGCTTGGCACTGGTTGAGATTAGACCCAGGTCAACCATTATACAAAAGAGAAGCTGAAGCCGCCCCAGAAGCTTGGCACTGGTTGAGATTAGACCCAGGTCAACCATTATACAAAAGAGAAGCTAAAGCCGCCCCAGAAGCTTGGCACTGGTTAAGATTAGACCCAGGTCAACCATTATACTAGGTTAATACCTTTACATGGCTCCTTTCTAATCTTTCTATTTTCACTTAAGTACACTTCGTTTCCAAAGACAATATTTTTTTCTTATTAACCAATATATATTCTGGTTATATCTCTTTTTTTTGAAGAGTAATAGATGAAAATCTGCTTCACTCTTCTTATCTATATATGTATATATAATTTAATATAATCATATGTCAATTTAATAATACTAGAATTTCTATAAAAATATTATTGGAAAAAGACTGACAAAAATGTTCTATGCTTGTCATATTAACCAACTTAATATAATAATTAATATTTAGTTAAAATTTCCTCATTTTTTTCTTTTAAAGAGAAGTGAATATAATATATATAAATTTATCTCTGAAATGTATATAATTAATATATAAATATAAATTAATTGTAAAATAATACTATTTTAGCCAAAAGTAGTATGAAAAAAATTAGTTATGAACGCAATAATTGTTGCAAGAATGCCTTTATAATCCTGAAAGTTTTCATTTTTTTTTAAACTTGATGAGTTTGGAGGTGTTGCTGTGGTTTCGGTTGTTTCTGGAGTACTCTCTATAATTTTATTATTGTCAATCTCCGAATCTTCATCAATTTTAATATTAGGGTATTCTAAATTATTATCATTCAATTCTTTTTCAAAGTCCCTTTCATCTTTTAAGGAAGGAACAGGTGACACAGGACCTTCATCGGATACTTCATTTATCACTTGATTAATATCATTATCGTCAACCCCACCATCACCATCCCCATTACTTTGATTATCACATTTTTTTAGTTTTTTATCCAAGTTGATTAAAAATTTTACATTATTTTCATTATCATGTTCATCTATTTCTTTTGCATATTCTTCATCAGTGAACCAAGTACCATTCTCATCAATAAACTTAAAATAAATCTTAGCAGAATTCTCAGGAATATTTTCAGGATCGATAGTAAATTCCCACTTATTTTTATTGTCTTGACATTGAATCATAGGTTTTACTTCCCAATTAGTGAAATTACCAGCAATATTCAACTGAGAAAATATCTTGGTAGAATGATTGTATACTATCTCCACCATGATTATGCTTCCAATTACTTTCTCTTAGTTAAAAAAATTTAAACAGAGAATAGTATAAACAATTTTTTTTTTATATATTACCTCAGTTCGTTATTCACCAAATTTTGATCTGCAAAAAAATTTCAAAATGTTTAACTTGTCTTTATCCTGTTTGTATCCAGACAATTTATCCTCAATTTGAACTTAGTAATTGAGACTGGCAAGTTGATCAATATCCGTCCTGTATGACTACAAATTTCTTTAAATTTGCAATAAAGAATCGATCAAACTGAAGAATCTATTATCCTCTCTTTAGTCTTTTCCCTTTATACACATTTATCATTTCCCCTTTGTTAACATGTCCGACACCCGAGACATCGACTGTCGCCGCATTAAACAGTGTCTGACCATGGTAAATCGGACACATCTGGTGATTCAACCCATATAAGGTGAGTAGTCATCAGCTGTGAACGCAATAGTAATGGCTATTATAATGGAAGTAACATCAAAATTGATAATGTATCGAGTTAGAACTCATAAATGGTTGATGCAGTTGCGATACCATTTTTTTTGAATATCATTATAGCTATATACGCATGAATATATCTACATAATATGATTTTAAAGAATTATAATTTTTATTAATTATTAATGCATTTCATTCATGTGGAATATTTCCACATCTATCTTTACCAAAATTAATCTTTAAATCTTTGAAAATTGGATTTGATTTAATTTTATCAATTGCAGAAATTGCATTACTTATATTTGTGTAATTTATGAAACAACACTTTTTAGAAGGCAAAAAATTTATTTGCTCAACTTCACCATATTCTTGAAATAATGTCCTTAAGTAATTCTCTGTAAATATTGGAATTTCATTAGTTGAATCCTTTTCAAAATCTATATTACCAATGTAAACATTTCTTGATGCACCATTACTTACTGCTAATGCTAATAAATTAGATAATGGTCCTGAATGCTTACCCCAACCAACTTTACATCTTTTTTTAGATAAAATAAATCCATGTAATGAGCTCATTGCATAAAATTGAGCAGCTGCTGTTGGATCGATAAATGTTACAAAACAAACATGACGATCTGACAATAATTTGATGTTTTGAAGTAATCCACTGCGGACAGTATTACAAATATCTTCAACCTTAATATCTTTTGGTAAATTTCCCAAATAAACTGTTCTATTACCCAAATTGTTTGGTCCACCAGCAGATGTAGAAATCGCAGCAGCAGCAGCAGATTGTTGTAATAAAGCATTTGAAATAAATTCTCTATCAGAAAATTGACCAGAATGTCCCATATTTGGTTGAATACCTAAAAATTGGGCTGCATTATGTTGTTGTGTCTTTGTAATAAATGCACATCTATCTTTACCATAATAAATTTTCTTTTTTCTATAATATGGATTTGAATTAGCTAAAGTATTAACAACTTTTATAGCACTTAAAATCGATGCAAAATGAATGAATGCAATACCTTTTTCTTTAACAATTTTAATTGAATCTATATCACCAAAAATTTTTAAATCTTCAATTAATTTTTCTTCTGTAATAATTTCTATATCTGGGGTAATTTTTAAATTATTAGCGATTGAAGGATCTGTATATAATTGCCCAATAAAAACATTTCTAGTAGCACCAAATGCGGCAATACCATTAGCTACAATTGGATCAATATTGGTAGGTTTACCCCATCCAACTTTAATATCTCTACCGTTAATATTTAGTCTCTTTAAAATTGCATCTGAATGAAATAATAAAGCTGAACTTTCATCAACAAATGAAAGAAATGCACACATTTTTTCAGGTAGCATTTTAACTTCCTCAATAACACCACTACGTACATGATCTAATAATTCTTTAACAGTTAAATTAGATGAAATATTTCCTAAATAAATAGTTCTGCTTGGTGCAGTTGTAAAATTTGGTAAGTTTTCTATTACATTTGGAACGTTCATTGGTGAGGCAATATTAACCATTGCAGATGCAGCAACTGATGCAAGAAGATATTGAGATTTCGATGGGGATTCTGAAGACATTGTAATAAATGAATTGTTTTCAATATAACTTTGTGGATTATTAACAAAATTACCATTCATATCAACTACTGATGTTGAATGTAAACGATTATGTGATTGTAATTGAGGTATTTGTTCCCTTAGTTTATTTTGATAGGGATAACCTTGCCAATTTTCTTGAATTTGATTTCTATGAATTGATGAATCTTGATTTTGGTTTAAGAACGAATTGTTAATCTCATTATTTTGATTATTTATCCAATGGGTAGTGATATTATCATTATCATTAATGTTTGTATTAGTAGTATATGATTGTTGAGTTTCAAAACCTGGTGTCATTGGTCTATTTAATTGTGATCCTATATTGTCTTTGAAAATCAAATTTGAATCCATTGTTAATATGGTTGGAAGTTTACTTTTATTTTATAATTGATATTATAATTGATTGTCAATGAAATAAAAAATATTTGTTTTAATTTAAATTTTTATAATTTATATTGGTAAATGAATAATGATATAATTGAAATTGAAATGATATATGTATTCTTTTCAATTTAAGAGTCCTTTGAAATTGTTTATAGTAATATGTTAACTATTATATTTTATCAATTACTATTGATAATTGTAATAATAGTTATTGAAAGAAATAAAGAAATGAAAAATAAAATTGAATAGGTTATAACCAGAGAAATGTTATTATTTTGTAAATGAAAAAAAGTGAATTTAATGAATATAATTAATAAAACAATTAAACAAAAGAGTTTTAATTTAATAAAGATATAATCGAAGCAAATAATAAAATTTTGAAGTTAAAAGAGAGCTGAACTGAATTAAATGGGTGAAGAAGAAGAATGGAACCACCTCGAATAAATCGAAAAGACGGATATAGGCAGTAGTAAATGAATTGAATTGAATGCAATATAAATTTGATTTGTGTATCTTACCTTGTTATAACAAATAGATTGTTGTATAAACTACACTACAATAGATGAACAAAATAATGATCTAGAGTACTATAGCGGAAAACACAAAGTATTTAAAAGAAAAGGGTCAATCGATGGGATTGTTACAATTAATGTATTCTCAAAAACTGTAGTAATTCTATTAACAAAAAGAATCGGTTAGTAGACTTTAGAATCAAAATATGGTGCTAACCACAATATATAAAATATAAAAAAACATTCAAAATAATTTTTTTTTTATTTCGAAGAGAAGAATATTCAAAATGAAGGTCAATATTAAAACGTTTATTTGACAATTCCTAAATATCATAGAGATGAACTTTTCCTCTGCACCTGAACCAAATTACCTATACAATCCAAGAATCACAGTGAGATGATTTTGCACTAAAGCAAGCAAATGCAAAGCTCCAGCTTAGTCAAGAGAAGAACAAGAAGTTCACCGAGAGTCGAGTAATAAAGAAGCTAGCAGGATTAAGCTCCCCATCCACAGCCAATTGCTTGATCTCTGTCCATGTAATCCATGCCATCACTGGTAATTGCTCATCTGAATCTGCTGCAGGTTAGATCTCATCTCGTAGAATTTTTCATGATTTTTTCTCAGAAACCACTGCAGAGCTCGATCTAAAAAATTTTCACAGTTAAGCGCCGTGTAAAAGAACAAATACGAGCCGGCTTTGTAAAAGATGAGATGAGACATAGTGAAGAATGCAACGTTCAATCATCAAGGAAGCAGTCTGTGCTTGCGTCAGTGTCACTGGTGTCAGAATCGTTGGATGTGCTTAGTGTACTCTCTGTGTTCCTGTCCTGGAATTTATCTTCGATCAATACTGGTTGAATTGAAGAATTCGAATGGTCCTGGTCTTCTGAATCCATGTTATTTTTTGCATCATGTGTTTCTTTGATGTTATTGTCATTGTCTTCAATTTTGATCTCATTTGATGCCTTGCCATTTGCATGGAGTCCAGCATCTTGATCACTCGACACCTCTGGCTCAGATTCAGAGTTAGATTCGATGTTTCCAATATCAAGATCAGGTTGTGGTTTTATAAAAGGTGATCGCAATATATCTGTGATTGGAGCTTCTAATTTAATGTCGTCAGCATAAATTGTTTTTTCCGTTTTCTTTCTTGGAGATGTATTAGATATACCAAAAAATTGAAAATCGTCAAAATCATTGTCATCTTCTTCTTTTTGTTTGCGAAACTTCGAAAGTAAATTCTTATTTAACTTTCTTTTTTTATTCTCATCTTTATTTTCTGACGTCGAAGAAACTCTATCATTGTTAATATTTCTTCCTTTACCTGGAGAATTTAAAGTAGATACAATATTATGAACATTTTGATTGATATAAGTTAAATCATTATTCTGCTCATAAAATGTCTTATCGTATTTTTCTAATTTTGCAGTTAATTCTGAAATTTTTTTCTTTTTTTCATTTAGTAAATTTAGTACAATGATTCTCATTTTATTATCTCTCTCTTCTAATACATTATCAATAATTTTTTGATTATTTTTCAAATCATCAACTTCATTTTGTAGTAAGTTTAATTTTTTATCCATTTCATTTTTTTGCAAATTTAACTTGCAAACATTTGAATATAATTTTTCACTTAATTTGAAAAGATCTAATTCCCCTACCGTCACTCTCTTAAAGTTTATTTCTGCTAATTTTTCAATAATCCCATCTGCTTCCAATTCCATTACAATTTTCCAACAATCATCATCAATAAAGGTAACAATCCATCTTGTAAAATGAATTTTATTCTCCATTGATTCAATTGAAATAGAACTGCACGTTAATAATTTAAGAAATTCATACCAAATGTGTTCTAATCGAGAATTTTTATCTTTCAGTTTAACATTTTTCAAATCGTATTTTGTTATTGAATCAATCTTGAATATATTTGTACCTTCTGATAATGTAACATCGTTTACTGTTATTTCATTTATCTTCGTAGCATCATTTAAAAAAGATATATTATTTATATAAATCTTAGAATTACAGAATACTATCGCAGGTTCACAATTGTCAACGCTATATTGACTTTTCGAAGCATCTTTTTGTGCAATTCTACTTGTAATACAACAAACAAATTCCATGTTTAATTTCTTAATTATCACTCAAATATCAATAAAAAACTCAATAAGTCATTAGTCTTTTTTCCTAATCTAAATTGAACCAAGCTGTTTCCATCAGCAGTAAATTGATTATATGTACCTTAATTTGAAATGGTTCGAAATCTTGCTGTACAGAACCTATAAGTACCGTCGTTTCTAGGGAATTCAAACTAATATACAATGCAAACACACACAGTTAACAGTATCAATTAATAATACAAATAGCATTTATCTCCTTCTATAACCTCTTTTAAACCTGTACAATTCAAATATATTCAGCCTTATTTCTTCACTATTGGCAATATATTTTCAAATTTCAAGCTCATCGCAATAATTAAATGTGAAATAAAAAGTAATTTAACTAATTACCATTAGTCATCATATTGAATAAAAGGAAATGTATAATATATAAATGAATAGCGTTGACCAGATAGTATATTGATTGTTAAGAAACTGTTTTATATCTTATTTATATGAGTGTCTTTGGTTTAATTAAGAAAAGATAAGAACTAATAGATAAATATTACCCATAATGACAACGGAAGTGATTTCAAATGTGAGTGTTGGTAATGAACAGATATTACCACCAGAGTATGAATTACAAGAACCTGAACCTGAGCACTGTCCAGGTCCAGAATCTGAAAATGCTGGTAAAGGTGATGCTTGTAATGGTTGTGCAAATAAAGATATTTGTGAAAGTTTGCCAAAAGGCCCTGATCCTGATATTCCAGATATTATTGAAAATTTATCAGGTATTCAGCATAAAATTTTAGTATTATCAGGTAAAGGTGGTGTTGGTAAATCTACTTTTGCAACAATGTTAAGTTGGGCGTTATCTGCAGATGAAGATTTACAAGTTGGTGCAATGGATTTGGATATTTGTGGTCCTTCACTACCAAAAATGTTAGGTTGTTCAAACGAAGTAGTTCATGAATCAAATTCAGGTTGGACCCCAGTTTATGTGGCTGATAATTTAGCTACAATGTCTATTCAATATATGCTTCCTGAAGATGATTCTGCGATTATTTGGAGGGGGTCAAAGAAAAACTTATTAATAAAAAAATTTTTAAAGGACGTCGACTGGGATTATTTAGATTATTTAATTGTTGATACACCTCCCGGGACTTCTGATGAACATATTTCAATTAATAAATATCTAAAGGATTCAGGGATTGATGGTGCTTTAATAGTTACTACTCCACAAGAAGTTGCATTATTAGACGTAAGGAAAGAAATTGATTTTTGTAGAAAAGCTGGTATTAAAGTACTAGGATTAGTTGAAAATATGAGTGGATTTGTCTGCCCAAATTGTAAAGGTGAATCTCAAATATTTAAACCAACTACCGGAGGTGGTGAAGCTTTTTGTAAAGAGCTAAATATTCCATTTTTAGGTTCTGTTCCTTTAGATCCAAGAATTGGCAAATGTTGTGATGCAGGTGAAAGTTTCTTAGATACTTATCCAGAAAGTCCTGCATCTGAAGCTATTTTAAATGTTGTCGGGAAATTAAGAGACTCGATGGAAGACGCATAGATAATAGCTAAATATTAACCATTCATAATTCCCATAAATTTCAAGCATATAAATATTTTATTCTTTTTTATCTAATCTTTTTATTCTTTTTAAAAAGGCAAATTATCTTAATGATAAATTTATTTAACTATATGATCTATTAATATATCTATTACATTATTGTTAAGTCAATTTTACTATTATCCAACCATGGAATGAATTTGTCGGTATTTTCAACTAATCTTGTAATAATCTCATCCTTTGAAGTATTATCATCTTTGCCTACTTCTGCTACAATATTTAATTTTTGTGCATTATTAAAGGAAAAGTTGATAAGTGTCTTAATTGAAATCAAATAATAAATTTTACTATTTTTGTTTAAATCAAGATCTAAAAGCTTAATAGTTGGCTCTTTGAAGTTTTCACTTCTTTCAATTATAGTAACTGGATAAAGTAAACTTAACGAAGAGTACTGTTTCAAAAAGGTCTCTGAATTCTTCAGTTTATAACATAATTCAGATAAAATTTCTGTTAATTTTCTATTCTCATTTAGAACAACTGAATTTAATATATGTCCAAAAAAATAAATTATAAATTTATCAATTTTTGATTTTTTCAAATATAGCACATCTTGAATTTTATTGGATTTCAGATTCATTGACAAATCACATATAATATCGGGTATATACTTGATTCCCATGTTTAGAGTAAGTACTGAACCTTCTAAACTAATAAATTTTATGCCAGTAATGCTTTGTAATAAAGAAAATTTGCTTTTTAGTCTTGAGACTTCAAAAGCAGTATATAGCTTTTTTGAAATAGACTTTTTACTTAATTCTTCCAATTCTCTTTTAACAACAACAATTTTACTATTTTTATTACTAATATTTTGTAGTATGGTTTCCCTCTTCTTTTTAAGATTTGGAAGGTCTTCGATTGCTACGGCATGCAAGATAAGTTCTTGCTTCAGTTTTTCTAATTTTATTTTAGCAGATAAAGGAGGTTCAGTCCTGTAATAGTCAGCAGGTAATTCAGTCAATAATTTAATCTCTCTTTTTATGGTATCACGCAATTCCTCTGCTTTAAACTTTATATTTTGAACCTTAGCTAATTCAGAATTAACCCTATTAAATTCTTCTTTTAGCAAACCTAAATTTTCCAATAATACATTTTTGATTCCTACAAAATGTTGTACTCTCCACTCATACCATGATTTTCTAGCTTCTAATAATGAATAATCTTTGACTAATTTTATTTGTTCATTCATGATACTTTTCATAATTGGATCAGCAGAGAAATATTCATTGAATAATAAAGGTTGAGGATTATCAGACATCTGTTTTTCTAAATCTTCAAATAATTTCTTAGATTGTGTAATCCTCCTTAGCAATTCTTTTGAGATAAAGGCGTTCATTTCAAGTATTGGGATATCAATGTATAATGAATTACATAATTGATTTACTCGTAGACCGCTAACGTCGGAGCTTTTCACTAATTCAAATTTCAATTCTTTTACTGTGCTATCAATTAATTCGGTATTTATCTTGAATACTGTATCTGTTGCTTGAATAAAATCTTTTATTGAATGATGTTCACTAACATATTTTACATTGGTATCTGGGGAATCTAGATGCTTCTTACCGCTTGATAAATTTTCGTTGTTCGTTTCATTCTCTTTTGCTGCAATGTTATGAAGTTTAATTGGAGATAGTCTTTCCATCAAGGTTAAGTCCATGTCATCAGAATGTTGGGGATTCACATTTTCTTTAGCAGGTGTGTTATTTTTAGACATATCGAGTAATGAATCTTCATTAGTATCTAAATAACTACCTTCGTCATCCAGCTTTCTCCTTTTAGATTTTAATTCTTTTTTGTTTTGATTAAAATTATGGGCATTGACAGATTGAATCATTGTAAAATCCATTGTTACGTTATCATCATTACTTGCGTTACCATTTTTATTAACTATCAGTTCAGTCATCTCCATTGGTTGTGATTCAGTCACATTTGTATTATTTGTTACTTCTATATCAAAAGGTTGGTTTCGTACTGCTGTAAAATCCATACTATCCTCCTCTTCTTCCTTTTCAGTAATTTCATTTCTTTCAATATTATATTTCTTCATTTCAATTTTGGTTAGATCCATACTCATATCGGCATGGTTGTTTTCATTCAAATTTCTAACTTCATCTGTTGATGGTATAGTATGTTTACTAAATAATTGCGGTATATCCATTGAATCATCTTCCTTGACTTGTTTTACCATATTTGTTGGAACGGTCAAATCCATGTTAGAATCATCAGCAAAATCGTTTGTGTCATTATTAATTTCTTCTTTATTATGGTCAGCCTTCTGTGATCCATTTATTTGAGTTGAAGTAACTAACTCTTCATTACTGACATTAAAATTTCGTAGGCTACCATCATTTGATATATTTTCATTGTTGTTGTTAGAATTGCTGTTATTGCTTACTTTTCTACGAGGCTCTCTAATTCTCGTTTGTTGCTCTGGAACAAAATCAAAACTATGTAATGTAACGTCAGGTGCAAAGGAGACCCTTCTATTCAGCTTATTTTGTAAATGAACTGTATTAATTCTCGAAGTAGTATTATTAATGTTCACTATATCGTTCTTAGTTAAACCAAATGTAGGTAATTGCAATTTCGATACTAATCCATTACTTATCAAATTAGTGTCATTTGCACCATCTTCCTCTTGAGATTTCTGTTTCAAAATACTCTTCCCTGGGACTTCATTAGCCTTACCGTCGTTATAATTCTCACTCATTCTTAACCCAACACTGACTGTCTTTACAGTTCCTTTTCACTGTATATCCACCATTTAACGCTGAATAAATGTCTAAAACATTGGTTTTTGTTTACTTATAGTTTTGTTTTTATTCTTGTAGTCGCGTTTGAAACTTCTTGAAATTTAATGGGATTGAAAAAATATTCAGATTTCAATACAACTTCAACTATAATTGTTCACTAATTGAAGTTTTAAAGAAGGTTGTTGGTTTCTCTCGTATGAATACAAGGAAGTTGGAAGGATTGAAGTGAATTCTGCATTGAAACTTTTTTTCAATTAGTTTGTCCCCATTTGTGTGAAGTGGTTCTAAGTTATTTGGTAGTTACATCCTTTTTGAAATTTGAATTGAGAAGAAAGTTAAAACTATAAAGTTCCATATATATAGTCAACGTCAATTATGTTTCGTCAAGGTGTGTCTGCTAATGTTGTGAGAAATTTTTCATTATTGGCTAAACCTCTAATATCGTCTTCTTTGCTATGGCAAAAGTCAATGGTTAGTTCAATAAGACTTGGTCCTGTTATGAATTTAATGTCAACAACGTTTACAAGGGGTTTTAAAGTTAGAACATCTGTTAAAAAATTTTGTTCAGGTTGCTATATAGTCAGACGTAAAGGTAGAGTATATGTGTATTGCAAATCAAATAAGAAGCACAAGCAACGTCAAGGTTAGTAATTTCAGGGTATTTAACAAAAAATCATTTTAGCTGTATATTCTTTTAATTTCAGGTAATGATTCAATTTATTGAACATTAATTTGTATATAGGTTCAGTATCAAATCATTAGATATATTTATTTATATATTATGTATCTTTTATGTATATATTAACAATAAAAAAAAAAAGCATTTTTTATTTGTCTAATAATAATTTCAATAATCTATAAAATGTCTCCTATTATATAGATAAATTCCAGACTGATAAACCTACACCACCAATTAAACTTAACGTTGAGCCATTTTCTAATGTAACAATGTCAGAAGATCCAGTATCGGCAATAGTAGTGTATCTTGATTCTAACAATTTTAATTCTAGATCAAAAATATCCCATATTTTAATTATTTGATCAACTGAAGTTACAAATAGTTTCTTATTATTATCATAAACATTAATAGAGGTAATCGTAGATGCAGCTGCATCCTTAATAAATGATGCAACAGAAACAAATGCACAATTGGTTGTTTCATCAACTGTTAGTATGCTCATACCCAGACCGTTATCTTCACCACCAGTGAACAACTTAATTGAGGTGGCATCAGAAGAAATGCTTGTATCCAAAGTTTTAATACCAGATTGGTGAACTCTAACTCTAGTATCATATCTTGGTAAGGCTACAGACATAAACTCTAAATCGCTTATTTGTAAATAATCTGAATTGCCATTAATTTCAAATGGAACACAGTCTGTAATATTGTATACCACAACATGACCATCTGTTGGTGTTATAATTAATAATAATTGGTTTTTCAATATTTCTAAAGAGACATTCAGTAAACAACATGTTTCATAACGACCTTTAATTAATAAATAAAATTTATTCTCAAATTTGTTATAATACCACACATTGACAACAGAATCTGAATAAATTGTAGATAAAATAAAATCTTCTTTATTTTCAAAAAATTTAACGTCAAAATCCATTAATCTCAAATCAGGATTATCACTTGATGTTGGAAGTGTTTGTCTAACATTGATATATGGACGTTCTTTACTTTGTAAGTCTATATCCCATAAAAATAGCTCCTCTCTTGCAGAACAAGAAATCATAAACTTGTCACTTATAAATTTACAGCGTTGTAAACCAGAAACATGTTGTCTTTCTAACCAATAATTTTTGACATCACCAGTAATTTTATTAAAATGAGATATTCTAATAGTTGTATCCTCAGATCCTGTACAGAAGATATAACCATCATTATAGATTCTATCTTTTAAAATCGATATATCTCTAATTTCTCTCCCGTGAAGCCCAGTACGCAATACTTCTGGAACAATTGATTTATTTATTTTCCTAAAACAGATTTCTGGAGATTTGATGTATACTAAAATAAAACCATTATCTGTAGATGCTAACTTCCATTGACGATGAGCTCCACCACATACTTGGCTAGCAATTTCATAAGAATTAGTTTCATTATACATGTAGAACAGACTAGATTTAAAACCATATGTAATATACTCACCAATATCATTCATAAAACTACCTTCTAAGAATCCTTTGGTAACTTTATTGGAGTGTAAAACTTCAAAAAAGTTTTTATCTTCTTGTCCATTTTTAAAGTTAAATTTAATAAAATTATAAAACCCATCTCTATTAGTAGTTGAAAAAATAGTACCATCATCCCTATCCTCAATAAACGTAATGGAAGTAGTTGTATCACCAGGATTTATCTTCTTTATGACATATGCAGGAATTTCAGTATTTTCTAAATTAAAAACACCAATAGAACTAAAACGGGAACCAATTATAACAAAATTATGATAAATCGCTATGCATGATGAAACGAAATTATCAGGTTTTGTAAAGCTAAATTGCTGAACAAGCTCTAGAGTGTCATAATCCATTTTTATGCAAACCAATTTATCTCTTGGATTTGGGGACTCTAAAGTTAATAAAAAGGACTTTTTATTAAAATCTGTTATTAATGAATTAATACATTTTGATAAGTTTTCAATGGAGTGTTTTTTTGATTTAATTATTTCACCATAATCATTGAAATGGAGGGCTAATAAGTCACATTTGCTATTTATGAAAATGATAATATTATTTTTATGGATTTTGTTTGTTATAGTATTCGAACCTAAAGCCTCGTTAACTAAAACCAATTTCCATTTATTTGTAGTTTCTACATATTCAATGATTTTACCTTTAGAAGTAATTGCGATTAAACCAAAAGAAAGCCATTCAAAGTTTTTTATAAGTTCACCATTTTCAAATTCAATATTGGAATTTTTGGATATATCTTTTAGAGTAAATGATACATGTTCATCGCCGTACCTTGAAGTTTGTTGTAAGTCAGTTAGCTTTATACGGCCATCATTACCAGCAGTTATAGCAATCAAATCTTTTTCTTGAACGTCAACACACCAAATATTTTTGATTTGATGAACTTCATAAATATTCTTTTGTCTTAAAACTACTTCGGAAGAAGATGTTTCAATATCCCAAACTCGACAGGTACAATCCTCTGAAGCGCTAATTAATTTTGAACTATTTTCATAAAATTTTAAGTTCCAAATTCGAGCTGTATGACCCCAAGCAATTGATAATTCTTCTCCAGTTTTTAAGTCCCACAATCTAATGGATCTATCATCAGAACAACTTGCAACAAATTTACCATCATTACTTAAAGTGACGTAAAATATAGAACCTTCATGCCCTTTTAAATTATGTAATTTCTGTTCTGAATACAAATCCCAAATTAAAATACCACCCATAACTGTACCAGCATTTATATATACTTCAGAATCTGAAAATGATTTAATTGAACCGGAGTATAAAATTGAACGTTCACCATATACAGCTCTTGTTTCGATAATTGATCCATCTAAATTACAGATAATGACTTTATTATAACAAGTCAGTAAATAAATACTCTTACCAGAGAAATTAAATTCACCTGTGATAATCCACTCAGCTGTTGTTTGTTCTTTTTCAACAATAGATGTTGATTTTTCAAGATCATTCAACTTAACAACTGCCATAGATCTGGCACCAAAAGCAAGTAAATATCCTGAATTGTGAATAGTAATACCATGAACTTTGTTCTTTCTGAAAATTCTACAGTTACTTAGCAATTGACCTGTTTTGTAGTTGTATTTTTGAATGAATGGACCATAAGCTGCATAAACAAATTCATTGTAAAATTTCACACATAGTGATGGACCATAATGAGAAATATCTTTCATATTTCAACTGTTTAAAGTGTCTCTCCCACGATAGTCTCGTTAAGTTTAAGATTAACTTGACTTGGAAGAACCAATCTCTTGATATATTTCATATAAAACTGAACTAAAATACTATGTATATAAGAATAGTCAACTCTAAACTCTTTCAATAAATCGATGAGATGACCTTGAAAATTTATCTAAGGAGGGTAAATTTTGAGCAGTATACTAAAGTAAATAATTTCGCAATGAAACAATACCAAGATTAAACTGTCTTCTAACAGAATACCCGTAACATCTATGAATAATATTATTACTTGAAAATTATATATGTATGTGCCTATATATACAATCATGAATGTTTATAAACACTCATGTATTGATTTTTTTTTAAAAATCAAATTTTAAAAATTTTGAGTGTCCTATTTTAAACAATTGTATTTGTGATCTTACTTCCACCTGAACAAATTAATGTGCATTCATCGTATTTTCTAATCTTCTGTGAACCGCTCTTGTGGTTGGCTGTAAGGAATTTATTGTTCTTTGATGGTGTAGTGCGGTTCCAGATCCCATTACACCTCTCAGAGAATGACGTGCGTGTTGTGTATTCACCATATGATATCCGGTAGCAGTTAATTTATTTTTACCTAATGGATTGACATCTTTATTGAAATTTGCAGTTTCTTCTTTCCAAATATTTGCCAAAACTCGGTTGAGATTAGAATACTCAGAAGAAGGAGTAAAATCATCTAATTTTTCATTTCGATCACCATAATTGGAAAATATAAAATCACTAATATCAGAATTAGAACTTTGAGAATTGTTTGTTTTATTTTTTTGGAGATTGCTTGATGATATCCTTGAAAGGGCCAAGTTAATTGGGTTGTAAAATCTACGAACATTGGTATACTCATGTGATATCCTTTCAAATTCTCTTTTAACTTCAACATTTCCAGCCATAAACGCAGCATTACTTCCATCATTGTGAAGACTTAAATCCATGATTGAATTTTCCCTTTGTAACCATAATTTCTTTTGCGTTCTAGAATCACCATCAACATTGTCAATTTTTAAGAATTGAGAAAAATTGTTTAAATCTGATTTATCACCCACATTATTTTTCCTTGGTTCAATGTTTGGTGCACTTTTGTTTGAAGAATTATTATAGCTTTGTTTAGTGGATTTTTGCGTTGAAAAATCTTGAGTTTTGTTGGTAGATGTGTTATAAGATTTTCCAGTTGTATAATAATCTTCAGGTGCATTTCTATGAAGATTATTAGCTAGGCTCGAAATAGAATTTGAAAAATTAGAATTATCAATATTTGATTGATCAACTCTATTATGAAGTAAAGTATTGGCAGTTTTAGAATTTCCAAATGTATGTTTTTTCCCTTCTATAATGGTATTATGAACTCTTTTCTCAGTATTATTGAAATTTTTACTTGAATTGGTTTGAACATTGTTATGATTTCTACTTAATGAATCATTAGAATTTGTTGAAGTATTTTGGTCCTGTTTCATATTATCAAACCTTCTTTCCATTCCTGTTGATTGAGAAAGAATTATATCAGGGATGTATTGATCTGTATGTCCAGCACCTGGTTTAATGTAGATATCATTATCGATAATTGTGGGTATATTATTAATACTATCATTTTCTAATTCGTATTCTAATTTGTCCTTTGAATCTTTCTTATGAACGGAAGAAAGAAGATCAACTTCTGAAATAATTTGATTTTGCCTTTTTAAGCTATGAGCACCAGAATTTATTAAATCATTGGAAGATGATAAGTTTCCGATGTGATCTTCACCATCATCCTCATCATCAGCATCCACTATGGTGCGGTCTATTTTATCATATATTGTATTACCATTATTATTAGAATTTGCTTCATTTATATTCTGATCATTTGTTTCAAATTCTTGCTGAGGTGTGCTTAATTCAGAATTTGAAGTCTTCAGTTTTAAATTTTTGATTAAAGTTGAAGGAGGTTTATAACTCAAGACGTTTGTTGCATTTTTACTATCTACTCTTTTTAATTCGTGTGGTTGAAATGGAATTGGACTATTTTGAATATTGTCATTAAAAAATTTAGATTCAATAACAGATTTTACTTTTGCCATCTCATGTTTAGGAAACCTTTCACTAAAATTACTACTTTGTTGTGAAGGAAGATTTTTATTAACATCTTTCTTTTGATTTAATTGCTGTTTTTGTTCGTCATCTTCTTCAGTAAAATATTCAACTTCTTCATCTGTAGTTAATTCGTTTGGATATATTTCATCACCGTCGTGTAATTCTAAAACAGAATGTGTACTTTTATTTCTACGTGGTTTTAAACCTACACCTCCTATATTAGTATTATTTGAAGTCGTTACTTTATTATCACCAGCAAGTCCCATATTCATTTTTACATCTGAGATAGCAGTCATGTTTAAACCACTGAAAGTTCTTCTCTTAAATAACACATCAGAACTTTTGCACTTTTTAAAAGACCCGTACTTTGTGTTTGTGTTTGTGTTTGTGTTTGTGTTTGAATGTACAGCTGAATCCAAATCAAATGTAATATCAGAACCTACGCTTTTATTCAATCCTTTAAAACTGGCAGAACTTTTTGCTCTTGATCTTGTAGAAAATTGTCTAACATGTTTGTTGTTCGTACTTGCATTATTATTATTATTGTTGTTGTTGTTATTATTATTATTATTAAGATCCGCTGTATCGGTATTGCTATTTGTGCTATCTGCATTTGCCTTCAGCGACCTCCCACGATTACCCATTTCTTGTTTATTTTATATGAATATTCTCTCCCTTTATACCAAATTAACAGGTTGAAAAAACGTACATAAACTAAGTATCAACACTATCGATTGCTAAAAGTCTACTCTGCACATGAGCTCTGTGTCCTCTTATTAATCCTCTTATCTCATTTGTAATTCATCAATTTCTACCTCTAAATTGTTCAAATATCTCATTTCATTGAAATTTCATGTTCATCGGTATATGGCAAAAAGTTCTAATAGGGATTTTGAAATTAAATATATTGATAAAAAACGTTTGAAACTGTAAGAGATAAAGAGAATAAACACAATTGGGATTAGTTTAAAAGGTTTCCTGTTATTTAAAGAGATTAGCCATTGTTAGCAGTGATAGTTTATTAGTCTAAGCAGGTTTTTGTCGCGATTGGAACAGAATAAAAATGAATTTATTTGAAGTTGCAGATTTCTATATTAATAGAATTGTTACCTCTCAGTCGAAGACGACAGGGAATGTGATTGAGAATAGTAAAATCAAAGCTTTACTATTGGATAAAGATACTATATCTACAATTTCAATGTGTGCTACTCAAAGTGACTTATTAAATCATGGGATATATTTAATTGATACAATAGAAAATCAAAACCGTGATGTTATGAGACATGTTAAATGTATGGTTTATGTTAAACCATCTGATGAGACAATTTCTTATTTATTGAAAGAATTGCAAAATCCTAGATATGGTGAATATCATATATATTTTAACAATACTGTTAGTAAGTCACAATTAGAAAGGTTAGCTGAATCTGATGATATGGAACTTGTAGTTAAGATTGAAGAAGTTTTCCAAGATTTTAAGATATTGAATGAAGATTTATTTTCATTCGATATTCCATCTTCTAATTTATTCACTAGCAATTTAATTTGGGATGAAACGGGTCTTGCTATGTGTACAGATTCGTTGATTTCATTACTGCTTTCTTTGAAATTAAAGCCTAAAATTGTATATGAAAATCAAAGTAAATTGTGTGCCAAATTAGCAAAGGAAATAGCTTATGAAATTGATAATAATGAAAAAGTTTTATTCGATTTTCCTAAAAAAGATTCTGCACCATTACTTATACTCTTAGATCGTAAAAACGATCCATTAACACCATTATTGCAACCATGGACATATCAATCAATGATTAAAGAGTATATTGAAATTAAAAGAAACTTGGTAGATTTATCAGCAATACCAGGTATTGAAAAAGATTTAGAAAAAGTTACACTATCTTCAAAACAAGATAGTTTCTTTAAAGAAACAATGTATTTAAATTTTGGTGAATTAGGTGATAAAGTTAAAAATTATGTTGCAAGTTATAAAGATAAAACACAATCAAATAGTAAGATTGATACAATGGAAGACATAAAAACTTTTATTGAAAAATACCCTGAATTTAAAAAACTTTCTGGTAATGTAGCTAAACATATGGCAATCGTAGGTGAATTAGATAGACAATTACAATTGAGAAATATTTGGGAAGTTAGTGAATTAGAGCAAAATATATCTGTTCACGATGATAACCAAGATGATTATCAACAATTACTAAAAATTATTGAAGATCCAGAAAAGAGATTAGATAATTATTATAAGTTAAAATTAGCATGCATCTATTCATTAAGACATGGTAAAGATAATAAGATAAAACTTGATGAAATTACCAATAAATTTAAAACATCAGGAATGCCAATTGAAGATATTAATTTCTTTCACCGCTTTAATACAACTTTCAGTAAAACAATTACCAGAAACAAAGATTCATTAAATGGTTTAGACAGTTCCACTGGGCAAGGTAGAGAAAAGGATGATTTACTTAGTGGATTGGCCAAACGATTCAACAGCAGAATGGGTAGAAGAGATAATATAAGAAAGAGTGGTAATATTGCAGACAATGTATACATGCAACATGTCCCTGAACTTTCGGAATTGGTATCAATTCTTTCAAAAAATAAATTGCATTTAAGTGATAAATTCACATTTTATAATAAGAACCAAAAAAATAAAAATGCCAACACAATTAATTCACCACCACAAGATGTAATAATATTTTTTGTAGGTGGTGTCACTTTTGAAGAATCAAGGTTAATTCATGAATTTAATGAAACTATGAAGTCATCAAATGGTAATATTAGACTAATATTAGGTGGTACAGATATGCTATCTAGTAAAGAATATTTGAACTCTATTAAAAATTAAATTTTCCCTCTCCATATTTATATATATATATATATATATATGTAAGTAAATGAATTAATGTGATTAATAAATATGTAATATGAAAATGTCTTTTTTCTATTATCATAAAATTGTTAAATATGTATTTCTTTTCTGAGGTATGCCCAAGTCTTCAACTAAAATTAATCCTGTAGAGAAGAACCGTTTGCATATTGCTTTTCCCAGAGTAATAATGATCTTGTCAAATCGTCCATTAATTTTAAACTTTCATCAAAATTTTCATAAATAGAATCAACTTGCGTTATGAATTGTTGATTTTCAACAAACCTTACTAAATCATCTTTTGATTGTTGTTCTTGTGATAACTCCCATTGTGTTCTTGAAATAAATTCTAATATTGCTGCAACCCTTCTTTTCATTTCGTTTAATGATGTTCTTTGTGGAGGCAATCTCGGTTTGACAGGTTTATTGATATCTGGTTCAGACCTTGAATTCCCGTTAGCATTAGATTTATTTGATGAATTTGGAGTATTACTTGAAGATCTTCCTGCTCTTCTAACAGTAGTTTTTGTTATTCTTTGAGATTTTCTGGAAAAACTTTTGGATTTCGAATTTATAGGAGAAGTAGAATTATCAGGAGTATTCGATTTTGTATTTATATCTTCTGATAAATCATCATTGGATGAAGTTGAAGTTGAACCTGGTCTTACATTATCAGCTTTTCTTAAAGAATGTTTAGAGGGAGATTTTTCATTTTTAATTGCAGTCACGGTTTTAGAAATAATTCGATCACTTTCATTATTTTTCTCAATTGAATTGTCATTGATTTTGTTTGCATCATCATCATTAATATTTTTCGAATTTACACTTTCATCTTGATTTTCATCTTGATTTTCATCTTGATTTGAAGTTATTTTACTTTCTTTGATAACTTTTTCTAACATTAACCTGTACTGTTTTTCTTCTCTTGCTAAAAATGTAGCCCTTTTCCTATCTTGATTCTTTTTATCATCATCATCATGAATTTCATTTGAATATTGTCTTGAGGTGTTTAAATCATTTGTTAAAGTGTTTTCATTTGATAAATCATTATTATTTTCATTATTTGTTGTTGTGCTATTATTTGTAATATTTGAAATTGCAGTGGTATCATTATCGTTGATATTTTCAATATTATTGTTTGAATTATTTTCATCTTCGTCATTGTAATTTACTTTATTACTATTATTTGTATTATTATTGAAAGATTCTTGTTTATTATCTTGAGCATTGGAATTATTTCCAATTTCTGTATCATCACTATTATTATGATCATTATTTCTTGATCTATCGCTTCTTTTTCTTCTATCACTTTGTGATTTCTTTTCTTGTACAGGTTTATAAGCTGACCTTAATTCACCTGTGGATTCGACAGCGTATAATCTATGTAATTCAGGTTTACATTGTTCACACCAATATTTATCTAAATTTGTATCTTCTCCTTCTCCAATACCAACACAGAAACCATGTTGCCAAGCACCACACTGTTCACATTGGATATATAAACCGGACTCTTCAGGTGGATCAATTTCTCCACAAATACAACGTGTCTCACCTTCTTCTTCTTCTTCTTCTTCTTCTTCACCTTCTTCTTCCGCACCACCATCATTATCATCGTCAGCATCTTCTTGTTGTTCTTGTTGTGGTTCTTCCATTTCTACATGTCCTTCAGCAACACTAGCATCAACATTTTGAAGGGCAACCTCTTGTTCATTAACTTCCTCATCAGAATTTTTCATATCAACAACTGTATTGCCATTAGTTTCTGCCATATTTAGTTATTTTTTATATTATTTGTATATGTATTCACTTAAAACAAAAAAGTAAATTCAGTAGTCGTTCTTCTTCTAGTATAATTTAAAATCACTTGTTATGTATATATATAAATATAGCAAGCCAAACGTATCCTAATGCTAATGGTTAAAAACACAGGGTCCACACTGTTTTCAAATAAGCAAACACAATTAACGATATCTCTAATCTAATGACCAATTGTATCCCTGAATAATACTCATACATCCAACTGAAACATTCAGCAATAAAATACTTTTAAACAGCCAAAATCTGCTTATTTTGCTTAAAATTCATTTTTATTTCAAATTTCGAAACAACCCCGGGTAACAGGCAAATGAACACATACAAAATTATTTTTTATCTCAATGAACAAGCCAAATTAGTGTATATAAACAAGCATTGAATCAAATGTTTACCATCTAGAAGGACATACACATATTTTCAGTGTCTAAATAAGCTATAAGTTATCAAAATATTGTTTTTAAGTCCTTTTTACATAGTTAATTTACTTGAAAAGCTTTAATTTTTGTGGTTTTTTAAAGAAGTTTTCCTGTTTGAAAGAAAAATTAAATTAAATTTGCAAGAAGAAAACAAAAATTATTTCAGTTTGTGTGAAGAATAAGAAGGATAGATAATTGTGTGATCTGATTGTTATTAGTCAACCAATATACGAGTGTAACTGAGGTGTGTTGTGTATATATCAATATAGCATCATGTCATTAGCTGAATTTGATGAGATTAAGTACGATAATTCTGCGGAAAGATTAGATAAACCATCTAATTATCTTTTACGTAAAGCAAGAAAAAACGTTTCAAATGGTTTAGATGAATTGAGACAATCAATGAAATCAAGTACTGTTTATGTTGGTAATTTATCTTTCTATACATCAGAAGAACAAATTTATGAATTATTTTCAAAATGTGGGTTTATTAAAAGGATTGTAATGGGTTTAGATAGATTTAAATTTACACCATGTGGGTTTTGTTTCGTAATATATAATACACCAATGGAAGCATTAAATTCAATTAAATATTTATCTGATACAAAGTTAGATGATAGAACAATTACAATTGATTTAGATCCAGGTTTTGAAGATGGAAGACAATTTGGTCGTGGTAAAAGTGGTGGTCAAGTAAGTGATGAATTAAGATTTGAATACGATGCATCAAGAGGTGGTTTCGCAGTTCCATTAATTGATCTAATTGGTAGTAATGATAATTCTCATAATGTCTATTCACAAAATCAAAATTTTGGCGCAAGAAGAATTAGATACGTTCCACCACCATCAAATTCTGATATAATAAATAATGATGAAGATGATGACGATAATTACGTTCCACAATAATCAATATTTAAACTATTCTAAAAGAAAAATAGGTAACTAATGCACAAACATGATAAGCACATACACACAGATATATATATATATATATATATATATATCCAACATAATATAGTATAATATAATTTCATATATCTACATAGTAATAACTTAACAATTAAGAACTACTATGCTCTACTTCCAAGATCATTTGACCTAGTCAATCACAATACCTTTCTGTCACTAGGGCAATAGGTTTCAACTGTTCAAACCAATTGTCTTCTCTTTCTCTTTCTCTTTCTCTCTTTCTTACTGTTTACTGCTCAATTTTCATTGCAATTGCACAGTGAAAAATTATGCTGAAAATTTTTTGAAAAGTTTCAGCAAACTACGCAACTAATGGACAAATAAGTAATAAAGTCAGATTGATTACTGAATTATTCAATAGAATTTCGATGTATTCTTCACTATCTCACGACTACATATGTTGGTTTATTAGTATGTAAAATTTCTTTGTTTTTTCCAATTTTTTGGATTCAAATCTTGTGACTCAGTAATAATTTAATTGTTTCTATAATTTCATTGTAAAATTTCATCTATATATTTTACTATTATTAAAAAGTTGTTTGATATATAAATATTATTATTAGATATTAGATCAATAAAAATATATATAGAATCAATTAGAGATATGTTAGAAGTCACCGAAGATGTTAGAATTTTGGGTTACGATCCATTAGTTTCCCCAGCTCTATTACAAGTTCAAATTCCAGCCAGTGAAAAATGTTTAGAAACTGCTAAAAAAGGTAGAGAAGAATCAATTGAAATTATTACTGGTAAAGATGATCGAGTTTTAGTTATCGTTGGTCCATGTTCAATTCATGATTTAGATGCTGCACAAGAATATGCTGAAAGATTAAAGAAATTATCTGATGAATTAACAGATGACTTAGTTATTATTATGAGAGCTTATTTAGAAAAACCAAGAACTACAGTTGGTTGGAAAGGTTTAATTAATGATCCAGATGTTAATAACAGTTTCAATATTAATAAAGGTTTACAAGCTGCAAGACAATTATTTGTTAATTTAACTAATATTGGTTTACCAATTGGTTCCGAAATGTTAGATACTATTTCCCCTCAATATTTAGCTGATTTGTTATCATTCGGTGCTATTGGTGCTAGAACTACTGAATCTCAATTACATAGAGAATTAGCTTCAGGTTTATCTTTCCCAATTGGTTTCAAGAATGGTACTGATGGCACTTTAGATGTCGCTGTTGATGCTTGTAAAGCTGCTTCATTCTCTCACCATTTCATGGGCGTTACTAAGCATGGTTTAGCTGCTATTACTACTACTAAAGGTAATGAACATTGTTTCGTTATTTTAAGAGGTGGTAAAAAAGGTACAAATTATGATGCTCAATCTGTTGCTGAAGCTAAAGCCCAATTACCAGAAGGTTCAAATGGTTTAATGATTGATTATTCCCATGGTAATTCTAACAAAGATTTCAGAAATCAACCAAAAGTTAACGATGCTGTTTGTGAGCAAATTGCTAAAGGTGAAAAATCTATTGTTGGTGTTATGATTGAATCTAACATTAACGAAGGTAACCAAGGTGTTCCAGCAGAAGGTAAATCTGGTTTAAAATACGGTGTATCCATTACAGATGCCTGTATTAGCTGGGAAACTACTGAAGATGTTCTAAGGAAATTAGCTTCAGCTGTTAGACAAAGAAGAGAAGTAAATAAATAGATAGATGAATCAGTTCATCTCTATTAACCTACACTCTTCTAATATAATGCGAATCAATCGAATGAAGCTCACTTTAATGGTTATATTTATTTAAATTTCAATGTAATTAATTATCTGTATATTTATATCCGTACATGAACCTTCTAACGTAAAAGAAAAAAAATACTATTTAGAAATATAAACACCATTGTCACCATAGTAGTTAACTAACTCACTTTGTAGTTGATTGATTGTACTATTCGTTAACATCATCATTATCCATTTCCCACTAATTAACATTCTTCTATGTATTAACTAATATAATTTTTCAATGAGAAGAGTCAAATCGCTATAGGAACCCGTTCTCTATGTGAAGCAATGAGTAATAGAATATAAGTGAAAAATTAGCCTGTATAAGAAGAAGAATGTTATAAAAAGAATGAAATATTCTTTGGATTTTATTCCATTTCAATTGAGGATTGATTATTAAATATTGAGAAGAATTCGAATATTTTCAGTTAAAAAAGAGATTTCAAGAAAGAAAGATGACAACAGTTCATGTTATTGATGTCGAATCAGGTAATTTACAATCTTTGAGAAATGCTATCGAACATTTAGGTTACAAAGTTCACTTAATCAAGACACCAGAAGATCTTGAATTATCTAAAGCTACTAGGTTGATTTTACCAGGTGTTGGTAATTATGGTCATTTTGTGGATAATTTATTTTCTCGTGGATTTGAAGAACCAATTAAAGATTACATTAATTCTGGTAGACCAATTATGGGTATATGTGTCGGTTTACAATCGTTCTTTTCTGGATCAATTGAAAGTCCAGATAGTAAAGGTTTAGGATTTTTACCTTATAAATTATCTAAGTTTGACGATAAAGAGAAAGCTGTTCCACAAATTGGTTGGAACAGTATTATGCCAAACGATGATTTATTTTATGGTTTAGATCCATACAAAAGATATTATTTTGTTCATTCATATGCAGCTTTATTAGATGAAGAAATAGAAAAAAAATTGAAAGATGATAATTGGAAAATTGCAAAAGCTAAATATGGTTCTCAAGAGTTTATAGCATCAATTTCAAAAGATAATATTTTTGCTACACAATTTCATCCTGAAAAATCAAGTAGAGCAGGTTTAAATGTTATTGATAATTTCTTAAAACAACAAAATCCTATTATTGAATATACAGATGAACAGAAGAAAGTATTGGAAAATGATTATTCTAATAATGGTTTAACAAGAAGAATAATTGCGTGTTTGGACGTTAGAGCTACTGACCGCGGTGACTTGGTTGTCACTAAAGGTGATCAGTATGATGTTAGAGAAGCAGAAGGAGAAAAAGATGTTAGAAATCTAGGGAAGCCAGTTGAATTAGCTCAAAATTATTATAAGCAAGGTGCTGATGAAGTAACATTTTTAAACATTACTTCTTTTAGAGATTGCCCATTAAAGGATACACCAATGTTAGAAGTTTTAAAACAAGCCGCTAAAACAATATTCGTTCCATTAACAGTGGGTGGTGGTATTAAAGATATTACAGATATAGATGGTACAGTTATTCCTGCATTAGATGTTGCTGGTATGTATTTCCTATCAGGTGCAGATAAAGTTTCTATTGGTAGTGATGCAGTATTTGCAGCTGAAAAGTATTATGAAAATGGCTGCTCTGGAGATGGTACTTCCCCAATTGAAACTATTTCCAAAGCATATGGTACGCAAGCAGTAGTGATATCAGTTGATCCAAAGAAAGTATATGTCGATGACCCAAAAGATACTACAAACTACACATTCCAAAGTAAAATTCCCAATGAGAAAGGTCAAACATGGTGTTGGTATCAATGTACTATTAGGGGAGGAAGAGAATCAAGAGATTTGGGTGTCTGGGAATTAACTAAAGCATGTGAAGCACTAGGTGCCGGTGAACTATTGTTAAACTGTATTGATAAAGATGGTTCAAATTCAGGATATGATACAGAACTAATACAGTTGGCAAAGAAAGCGGTTAGTATTCCCGTCATTGCTTCTAGTGGCGCTGGTGTTCCAGAGCATTTTGAAGAAGGTTTCAAGGTAGCTGAAGCAGATGCTTGTTTAGGAGCTGGTATGTTTCACAGAGGTGAGTATAGTGTTAATGATGTCAAACAGTACCTAATTAAGAAAGGACTAAAAGTCCGTATTGATGATGCATAAATTCAAATATTAGTCATACAACGGATTTTATAAGTATTAATATATAGACTATATAGATATATGGTTTCTTAAAAACATATGATGTTACTGAGTAATAATTAATCATCCATTTCATCGGCTCTTTTTTCATTATCTTCAGCTGATAATTTTACACCACCAGAAATGGAGAATTGACCGCCACAGCCAACTAAAACAATGTTGTGATCTTGGGTTGCAGTGTTTTTGATTCTAGTAGGAATTTCAACGTCTTCACCAGCTGGACCTAAACCAACAGCGTATGTTTCACCAAAACCCCAAGAATAAGCAATACCATTTTGAGCAACAGCAATAGAATGATGAGAACCAGCGGCCATGGTTTTGAATTTTGGTACATCTTGTAATTTAGTTGGAACAGGAATTGAACGAGCTCTGTTGTGTTCATCTTTATAAGTTTCTTCCGGTAATTTATCCTTGGCAAAACCAACTTCGCACATATCTAATCTACCGAAAGAGTATAAATCACCTTCTTGGGATAAAACCAATGAATGATGTTCACCTGCAGCAATTGATTTAACTTTTAGGTTTTCAGGTAATAATACTTTTTTAGGAGTTTCAACTAAGGCACCATCTTCAACAAATTTTGAAATACCACATTGACCGAATTGATTTAAACCCCAACTTACGACAGATCCATCTTTCTTGATAGCAAAGCAATGATTTTCACCGGAAGCAATGTATTTGATATGTTTTAAACCAAATGGTCTTGGATCCAAAGTCTTTAAACGGAATCTTTCCATAACTTTTCTACCTAATTGATGCTGTTGACCGTTACCCCACGCAAATACGACACCTTCTTCATCTAAAAATAAAACATGATCTTTACCGGGAGCTAATTGAACAATATTAAACTTAGAAAAGTTTGGTATTTTCCAAGGAGTAGTTTGAATTTTGATTGATTCTTGATAAAAACCTAAAATACCTTCATTGCAACGGAAAGTACCCCATGCATATATCTCACCATTACTAAATAAAGCACAGCTTAAATTATCAGTAGCAGCTAATTGAACAATTTTATGGCCTTCTTTCAATGGGGGAAATGATTTTCTTGGAATTTTAGTTGGAGTAGATTCCAATTCGTTTAAATCACCATCATCATCATCACTGGAATTTGCATCATCCATATCTTTTAATTTTTCAAGAGTGCCAGAAGTATCTCTACCTAAAGCACCAACGTCATTACAACCCCATGACCATACATTGCTTTCAGAATCTAAAGCAATAGTATGCATACCACCTACAGCAAATGAAATAATTTTAACGTCATCGATTGATAAGGATGGATTTAATCTTGGTCTTTTAACTTCTTTATTTTTAGCTAATGGACCTAAACCCAATTCACACATTGGACCACTACCCCATGTAAATATATCTAATGGTTTAACAGATAAATGGATATGTTTGAAATCATCTTGAGTATTTAAAATATGAGCAGCGTGAGTTTTAGAAATTTTTCTAATCGATTTCTTAACTGGAGTAGTTTCACTCTCAGGAGCAGTTCTTTTGGACATGTTTATAATCGGATATCTTGATTATATTGATAATAGAACCAGTTAAATTGCTTAATGGACCAATTATCATTTCAATTATTTGAATATAGGTAAATTTTAAAAATTAGCCTCATCCTGAAAATTTCTAGATCAGCTTAGCAATTAATTATTTTTCATTGAAAATTGATATGGCGAACATTCCCCTCGAGAGTAAAATATTGAGATATAAAAATTTCTGACAAAATAGTATAGTTAGCTACTTTGGAATGACATCTGTTTTAATAAGGTGATAAAGATTGTGCTAAAACAAGACTTTCTTTTCTTTATTTAAAGTTTATTATATATTGTTTATTGTTCACTGTCTTATATAATATATAATATATATAGTATTGTTACAGGTCGATAATACTTTTTTTTTTTGAGGTTTTAAAAATAATTGGTTTCACTAAAAAAATGGAGAGATTTTATCTTCAACCATGTCCCAAAACTTTAAATCAGTACCATTGGAAAGGCCAGCTTTGATATCTTCTCTTGGATCATGAATTTCACCGAAAGGAACAATGTATGCACCTTGGTCTTTAGTAGTAATAGTTGGTGAGAAAACACCAAATAGTTCAGAGTAAGCACCAAATTTACCTTCATAAAATAAACCAAAGAAGATTTTTCTTGCAATTGGACTCCAATCTCTTTGTAAATCAGTTTTTAAATTACCTGGGTAACAAGAGACAGAGACACAATTAATATCATCTACAATTGTTTTATTTCTAGTTGCCCAAGCTTTTGCTTGGAAAATGTTAGCTGCTTTTGATTGACCATATAAAGTATATGCAGATGGTCTTTCTTTAACTGAAACTTTTTCATAAGTTGGATCATCCCAATTGATACCATATTCTTTTGGAGATAAGAAATGAGCACCTGAACTAACCCAAACAATTCTTTTTAAATCAGAATCTTTCTTTAAAAATAATGGATCAATAAAATGTTGTAATAATTGTGGACCTAAAACATTTGTTGCAAACATAGCTTCGTAGCCTTGTTTTGAAGTACCAGTATTATAACTTGCCATTAAACCTGCATTATGAATAATAATATTTAAAGGATTTGAACCTAATACTTTTTCAATTTCGGTTGCAACAGATTTAATACAAGTTAAATCTAATAAATCACAACCACTGACAACAGTAATTGAACCCTTTGAATCCTTAAATTCATCAATTACTTTTCCACGAGCTTCATCACCTTTTTCTTGAGATCTAACAACAGAGATAACATTACAATTTTTTTCATATAAATATCTCATTGTATGGAAACCAATACCAGTATTAGAACCGGTAACAATAGCAGTCTTACCTGTCAAATCAGGATAGTCATCTGGAGTGAAAGTAGGTTTCTTTGGCATGAAACCGTAATATATCTCATAAAAATAATTTAATTTACTGTATGATGGAGCAGGTTCAGTCATATTAATTGTAACTGTAGTTTATTTAGTTTTGTAGGGTATATTGTAAATTGTAGAATATAAATATGTGTATATATATATATTCTTATTTGATATGGTATAAGTTAATTTTACAAGTTATACAGAACAAAATATGCAATGATGAACAAGGTTACCCTTTTAATTGAAAAAAACATATAACCCCATTTTATATGTTTTAATTTCAAGTGTAATGTCGAAATCATAATCAACAGTGCGAAATTCAAGCTGATTTACGGACACATTCTGCTGGCACGTAATAAAGAAGTCTCATCTATCTATCATGTTTCGGTTCCGAATTAATTACTCCAAACGTGGCAATTAATTTGACAGTATTCTTCTATTCCCTTACCCATGATGAATGAACATTTCGCTAGCACGATTGTAATTGCGTTTTTTGACGTTGGAAATACATCCCCCCAATGACAAGCCTTCCCTTCCCCTTCACATTAGAGAGAAGACGACTTCTTTCTTCAATTGACCGCTGTGCTGTATACTGGGTCAACTGAAGCTATAAGCTGTCCTTGGAGGTTGATAGCCGTTGTTCAGCATACCAGTTCTCTGCCTACGACTTCATTTGTCTCTCATGTCAGCCGAGGCTATTCGGAAGAGACAAACGAATGAGGTTTGGTGTTGCTGCTCATTAGACAGAACACCAGGGTAACACAGTTGAGGAATACAGTATGTGGTAAAGTTGCATGTGAATATCATAATATCATAATAAGATAATATTATGATATTCACATGCTAAGTAAGTTGAATGAGTTGATTACTTATTTAATCATATGGAGCTACTCTGATTAACCTTTCAAGAGTTAAAGTAATAACAAGAATTAATAAATTAGTTAAGAGAGTAAAAAAAAAATGTTCGCCCACCTACTATCAAACTACGAACTGTAGGAATTCAGTCGTTGTTAGCGAAAAGGGCGTGTTTAATTCTATTATAGGTCTCTTTAGCTTATTTTTGAATGTGTGGGGGTATATTTTTGAAATTATAACGTATGAATATTAATTATTAAACTTTATAATTTGAAATTATTTAAATTTTATTAATTGAAAAAAACTTTTAATTAAAAAAAAATATTAATAATCTCCATCTAATAATTGCATACTCAAACAGTTTCAAGGCTAAACATCTAAAAAAGTGTAAAAGAGCCATGGTCTTCTTTTAAAATATATTTAAGAATCAATATCGAAATAAAAGAAACCACTTAAAACTTAATATAACATAGTTGAAACTGTTTTTATTTCAAACAACTTGTATTCTTATTTATATACAAACAACCAAGTTAGATATTGTGGAAAATTTTACTGAGAAGAAAATATTATCTTGCGAGGTAATTACCGGGTAATCTTATATAAGTAATGAAGTAAGTGACAATTAATTAGGGTTGAAACTATATGTAAAATATGAAGTTTAATACTAATAATAATTAACACATATGAGGTTGCTTCTACTATTTATTATACACAAAAAATTAGGTAAGAATACTTATGCCAGAGAATGGAAATGGAAGAAAAAAAGATACTAAAAAAGAAAGAATAAGGAATACAGATAAAGATAAAAGAAATTAATAAGATTTTCTTATAATGTTTTCTTCTTTTTTTTTTTCAGTTATTCGATATTAATCAGAGTACATTAATGCTTTCTTTTTAGCTTTCTTATTCATTTTATTATGCTTTTTATTGTTACCATTTTGAACTTTATGAAATGGTGATAATAATTGACCTTTAACTTTATCCATTTCAAAAAATTCTCTGTCTAAATCAGAAGCAACATTATATAATGCAGCTTGTTTACCACCATGTGTAACTGCTTTAGCTTCTTTACCATTTTCGGCACCAGTATGTTGTGAAAATGTTAATTTACTTAAATCACGAGCAAGATCTAAAGTTTCAATACCTTTATTTTTAGCTGCATCTTGTAATTGTTCTTTTCTTGATTCTGGTAACCTGTCAAATGTGTATAAATCTTTATTAAACTCTTCACATTCTTCTTTAGTACATGAAGTATCATCTTCAAGATGTGGTGGAGGATTTATGTATAATAATTTACCATTAACATAATCTTTCAAAATGTAACGACTTGCACGTGGTTCATCAGCAGAACCAAAACCTTGAGTCATATAACCACGAGCTCTCGCATAAGCCACTAATAATTCTTGACCAGTTGGGTGTTCACCTTTACCACCTTCTTCAACAGATTTTATTTGAATATGAATACCATAAACAGCTTCTAAATAATATTTAGGAATTCTTTCAGCAACCAATGTACTTGGACCCATGTAATCACGCAATTGATCAATTGGTAAAACACCGTTACAAACTAATTCACCTTTATTATAAGCAAAATTTGGGAATACTAAACCAGGACAATCACATAACATAACTGAATCAGATAATTTAATAGTTTGGAAATGTTTAGTTTTACCTGGTGTTGATGAAACAGAAACTTTCTTAGCACCAACTAAAGAATTAATTGTTGAAGATTTACCAACATTTGGATAACCTACTAAACCAATTTGAATCATTGGAGATTGACCTGGTAATGGAGTAGTCAATGGCTCAACAGGAGCTTTTGAAATAAATAATTCTTCTAACTGGTCGATTGTTAAAATTTTAATTTTTTCAATAATTTCTTTATCAAGACCTTCATCAGATACTTCATTAACCTCCTGATAAAATTTACAACCGCCTTGTTGTAAAAATTCATCTTCACCTAATTCATTTTGCATTTCCAATAATTCATTGGCTTTTAAGGCAGAATAGAATGTGAATGATATATTTCTTGAAATAAAATATTTAGCCCATGCAATTCTTTGTTCACGAGTTAAGAAATCAGCTTTATTGACTAATAATAAATTTTGCTTTCTTTCATCAACTTCTTTAACATATTTTTCCAAATCAACAGATCTGAAAAGTAATGGATCTCTAGCATCAACAATTTGAACAACTAAATCAGATCTTTCAACAACTCTCCATAATTGTCTCCAAACTTCGATATTTCTTTCAAAAGGAGTAAGTAATAAATCATCATTATTTTCTTGTAAGTTTGCTAATTTTCTTCTCCATGTTAAAAATGCTTCCTTTTCAGTTCTATCTAATTCATATTTAGTAGTTTCTTCATCCCAATATGGTCTTCTTGGAACAATTAATTCCTTTGCGTATTCTCTTTGTTTTGCGTCAATTATACCACGTTGTTCGTTAGTTAAAGTAAAACCTTGACTGGTTGCAGAATCATCACCACTATCCATACGAATAATCTTGACGTTTGAATGTCTATCAGCAGAGAAATCTTTGTCAGCTAATTCAGCAGTACTTAAAAACTCATCTAAAGCAGTTTCCTGAGTAACTGATCTCAACTTAACCCAATTAGCTTCGTGTTTTTCAGTTGTGTATCTCATTTCACCATCAGGAAGATATTCAATAGCATTTTCTTGTTGACGAGCATTTTTGATTGCTTTACCTAAGACGACAGTAGGTTTATGTTTTCTGTGAATTGGTTTTGGACCTCTTGGAGGTTTCCAGTTCTTTGGAGCTTCTTTTGGAGGCATATTTTCAATTATTTTCTTGATATTATGGACTGCTTAACATGTACTGTTAATATAATAACTTCTCTTTTATGCGATGAGTTCATAATTTTTTAAATAATAATTACAAATTTTCCATTTTACGCCATGAAAAATTTCTATAGGCGATGAGTTGGTAGCTATTACTGAGTAAAAACCACACATAGTGTAAAAACAAAATAAGATAAAAAATGCATGCATAATAAAGAATTTGTATTTATATATATATATATATATATATAAATGCCTATACATTTTATTATATAATTGTGTATTCAAATATTTGGATGAATTTATTCTTTCATTTATTATTTGTTCCATTTCTGTAATGACTTGTCATAAAATGAACAAGTAAAAATAAAATCTTTTCCCCAATCACCACCATAGCACATTGATTCGTGACCTGATTTCAAGTAGTTAATTTCTTCAAAATATTTAGAGTCGTCTTCCACTTCATCGTCATTAATTTTTATGACTTTAGCACCATTATACATGCAACAAACTAATAATTCATTATTCTGAGATTTATCATCTTTTGCATGTTCACTAAATCTCCAAACACCACCTGCTAAATTTAAGTTTCTTACTTTAGTTACTGGCGTGTTAACCCCTGGATATATTGAACTTTCTCCAAGCATTCGCAGATCTAGCGACCTTATACAGTCATCATATGAACCAGTGATGATTGAAGTAGTTTTAGATACCCTAAAAGATTCGGTACTGCATTTAATTCCAACAACACCAGCTTCATGTATTCTACTATTGGACCATATCACATCTTTTGATCTTAAATCATGTGCCATGATACATGCATCATCACCACCAGTAAATATTACATTTTGTAAAGGCTGTAAGTGACCAAATTCACCAGTCCAACATTCTAATGAATGCTGACTAGAAAAAAATTCAGGTTCTAACTCAATTGCTTTAATTTTATTATCTTGAACTTCGAATTCTTTCATTTCTATTTTACTATATATGTCCTGAATATTTTTTGCTTGGAATTCAACATCACCAGTTTCAATATTGATAGTAACTGCTTCTCCTGATGTAGCTGTTATTAATAATAGAGATGGATCTAATGGAGAAAAATGCAATGACGTTATTAAAATATTAATATCAAACACTTGGATATTAGTTATTTGTTCTAAAGTGATATCTTCATTTGAAGAATTCGTACAAATTCTCCAAAGTGTAATATTACCAGTAGAATGAGCAGTTGAAACTAATGAATTATCAAAAGGTGATAATTTTAAATCTAAAATTGCACCATAACAATCATAGCTATTTAAAAGTTTCAAATCTTCATCAAAAATATCCAATGTCCCAGTTCTTTTACCTGTTAGCTTATCTAATTCATACGTACCTACTAAAACAAATTTGTCATTAAAAATACGTAAACAGCAAGGTGGATATTTAGTTGTAACACCCTTCAATACAGCAGATTCTTCCATTCACCACTCAATTGCTATTATTAATACCACACAGATATATAGTTAGATAGAGTTATTCTTATAACCCCACAACCATCTCATAAAACAACCTCATTCAATCTACTCATCGCATCGACTTGGTGTCTCTTTCTCTTTCTCTCTCTTTTAGCTTTAAAATCAGCTTTTTTTTCATGTTTAACGCCTAAGAAATTACATGAAAAATATTCTATACTGTCAAATATGTATGGAAAGTGCTATTTTAGAGGGTTTCATATGCCAATTGAAGGTGGAACAACCGACTAAGAAGTAATTATTGAACGACTTCTTATCATAGTGAGATTCAAGAGTCTTACTTGGTGCAAATCATACTAATATCTTGTATGTCCAGCGGTTTTGATTAAGTGTAAACTACCGTCACGTCACACAAGAGTTGTCAGAAATATTCATTATTCTTTTAAATAATTTGTAAACTTTCAAAATAATTACTTTCTTAAGAGTCTTCCATTATACAATTATTCTTGTTCAATTGCAAACTGTAAATAAATATTTTGCCTTGTTTGTTGTTATTAAAGCTTGAATGATTACGGTTTTTGAAGGTTTATTACTTACTATTCATATTTTTTTTTTGATTTAATATGAGAAAATTGAAAAATTCGACACGAAAACTTTTAAATTAATTTCAATTAAAAACTTCTTTGGTTTTAAAAAATTGAAAGTAATCTTAACGTAGTTCTTATTATTTTAATTACTAGAACAGTTCAATATATCAAGACTACCAATCCATTGTAATGACTGCTGATCAAAAGTATTGGGAAGATTTGAAACCTTATCAAGAAGGCATGCCTTCAAGGGATCCAGAATTTAATAAAGCACGTTATTTATTAAAAGATGCTAATCGTAAAAAATTCGATGCTGTTGGTACTGCTAAAAGATTTGAACACTTATTATCATTAAGTGGTTTATTTAGACATTTCATTGAAAGTAAAGCTAAAAAAGATGACCGTTTTCAAAAAGTGTTGGAAATTTTAGATGATGATACTGTTAAATCAAATGTTAAAGGTGCTCATCAAGATAAGAGAAGAAGAAAGACAGAAAAGGAAGAAGATGCAGAATTATTAAAGGGTGAAGAGAATGCAGAAGAAGAGGAAGATGAAGATGATATTGAATTTCAATTTAGAAATTCACCTACTTATATTGATGGTCAGCTAAGACCTTATCAAATTCAAGGTTTAAATTGGTTGATTTCATTACATAAAAGTGGTTTATCTGGTATTCTAGCAGATGAAATGGGTTTAGGTAAAACATTGCAAACAATTGCTTTCTTAGGTTATTTAAGATATATTGAAAAGACACCAGGTCCATTTTTGGTTATTGCTCCAAAATCTACTTTGAATAATTGGTTAAGAGAAATTAATAAATGGACACCAGAAATTAATGCTCTTATTTTACAAGGTGATAAAGAAGCGAGAGCTGATATTATTAAATCAAAGATGTTATCTTGTGATTTTGATATCGTCGTAGCCTCATATGAAATTATCATAAGAGAAAAAGCTTCATTTAGAAAAGTCGATTGGGAATATATCATAATTGATGAAGCACATAGAATTAAGAACGAAGAATCTATGCTATCCCAAGTTTTAAGGGAATTCACTTCAAGAAACAGATTATTAATTACTGGTACTCCATTACAAAATAATTTACATGAATTATGGGCTTTACTAAACTTCTTGTTGCCTGATATTTTCTCTGACTCTCAAGATTTTGATGACTGGTTTTCAAAAGAAGGTGGTCTAGAAGAAGATCAAGATAAAATTGTTAAACAACTACACACTGTCTTACAGCCATTTTTGTTACGTCGTATCAAAAATGATGTAGAAAAGTCACTTTTACCTAAAAAAGAATTAAATCTATATGTCGGTATGTCATCAATGCAAAAGAAATGGTATAAACAAATTTTAGAAAAAGATTTGGATGCTGTTAATGGAGCTAATGGTAATAAAGAATCTAAAACAAGATTACTAAATATTGTTATGCAACTGAGAAAATGTTGTAATCATCCTTATTTGTTCGATGGTGCTGAGCCAGGTCCACCATATACTACAGATGAACATTTAGTATATAATTCAGCAAAGCTAAAAGTTTTAGATAAATTATTGAAAAAAATGAAAGCAGAAGGTTCACGTGTCTTAATTTTCAGTCAAATGTCAAGAATTTTAGATATTATGGAAGATTACTGTTATTTTAGAAACTATGAATACTGTAGAATCGATGGTTCTACTGCCCATGAAGATAGAATTCAAGCCATTGATGAATATAATGCACCAGATTCTAGTAAATTTATTTTCTTATTAACTACACGTGCAGGTGGTTTAGGTATTAATTTAACTTCAGCTGATGTCGTTGTTCTATTTGATTCTGATTGGAATCCACAAGCTGATTTACAAGCTATGGATAGAGCACATCGTATCGGTCAAAAGAAGCAAGTTAAAGTTTTTAGATTTGTTACCGACAATTCTGTTGAAGAAAAAATTTTAGAAAGAGCAACTCAAAAATTGAGATTAGACAAGTTAGTTATTCAACAGAATAGAACTTCGCTACACAACAAGAAAGAAAATAAGAATGACCAAAAAGATGCATTATTATCTATGATTCAACATGGTGCAGCAGATGTTTTTAAGGAAAGCAGTACAGCTTCAACATCTAAGAACACACCATCTCCTCAAGATGGTGGAGATATTGATGATGATTTCGATATAGATGAGTTGTTAGCTACTTCTGAAGATAAGACCAAAAGTTTAAACGCCAGATATGATACTTTAGGTTTAGATGATTTACAAAAGTTTAACCAAGATTCTGCTTATGAATGGAACGGCCAAGATTTTAAAAAGAAAGTTCAAAAGGAAGTTATCAGTCCAGCATGGATTAACCCATCAAAACGTGAACGTAAAGAAAATTATAATATTGATGGTTATTATAAGGATGTTTTACAAACTGGTAGAGCTTCTACACCAGCTCAACCAAGAATGCCAAAGCCACATGCTTTTCATTCACACCAACTTTTGCCACCACAATTAAAAGTTATTTATGAAAAAGAACGTATGTGGACAGCTAAGAGAACTGGTTATGTTCCAAACATGGATGATGTTAAAACTACATTTGGTGATATTTCAGATGAAAATGAGAAAAAACAAAAACTTGAATTATTGAACTTAAGTATTAAAAATGCAGAACCATTGACTGAAGAAGAAGAAAAATCAAAGGTTGAATTAGAATCTGAAGGTTTTACTAATTGGGGTAAAAATGAATTTAGAAAATTTATTTCCTTATCAGGTAAATATGGTAGAAATTCTATTCAGGCAATTGCTATGGAATTGGCGCCAGGTAAAACAATTGAAGAAGTCCGTGAATATGCTAAAGGTTTTTGGAGTAACATTGAAAGAATTGAAGATTATGAAAAGATATTGAAGACAATTGAAAATGAAGAAGAAAAAATCAAGCGTGTAAAATTACAACAAGAAGCTTTACGTCGTAAGATTTCACAATGTACAAATCCATTATTTGATTTAGTTTTAAAACATCCACCATCAGCTAATAATAAAAGAACTTATTCTGAAGAAGAAGATAGATTTATTATGATTATGCTTTTCAAATATGGTTTAGATAGAGATGACGTATATGAATTAATTCGTGATGAAATTAGAGACAGTCCTTTGTTCGAATTAGATTTCTATTTTCAAAGCAGAACACCAATTGAATTGTCTAGAAGAGGTAATACATTATTACAATGTTTAGAAAAGGAATTCAACGCAGGGGTTACTCTTGATGCTAACATGAAAAAGCGTATTTCTGAAGAAGATATCGCAGGTAAAAATCTAAGAGAAGAAGTTAAGAAAGAAGAAGCTGAATCTGAAGCTAATGAATTGAAAAGAAAGGCTGAAGAAGAAGCTGAATCTGAAGCTAATGAATTGAAAAGAAAGGCTGACGAAGAAAATGCATTAACAGAAGATGAAGTTAATGAGACAAATGTAGAGACAGTTGAAGATACTACTGAAGGAGTAGAGGATGAACAACCAAATAAGAAACCTAAAACTGAATAAATAATTTTAAAATTATAAAATTAAGATTAAAATTCAAAAAAAAACATCAAAAAATAAAAAAAAAAAACATTTTACTTTGGTACATGTATTTTCTAAATAATTATTAGTTTATTTCTACGCAAATTAAATTAAAATGACTATATAAAGATATATAGCAAATGTATATTATTCAATTATTATTTAATTAAAACTTAAAAGGGAACAAAAAAAAAATTAAGAATAAAAGTAGTTATTAATTAGTTATATTAGTTATGTGTTGAAATATTAAGATTATGATTATAAAATAGCTGCAGATTTTTAGTTTCGATGATAAAATATAATCAAATATTTTATTAATGTATTATTTACTAAAATTAAAAGAGTATTTGGGTAAAAAGAAAAATAAAGGGAAAAAAAACAGAAGTGAGGATAGATAATAAAGAGATGTGATGTGTAATTAAAAAAATACTTGAAGTCCTCACTAAGAAAATGGTGTTCAATTATTTTAATAATTTTTCAATATCAGATTCCATTGAACTTGGTTTGGTTAATGAAGAATATCTTTGAAAGACATTACCTTTCCTATCAACTAAAAATTTTTCAAAATTCCATTTAATACCTTTAAAACCTAATAAACCAGATTTTTGACTCTTTAAATAATTATAAACTGGATCAGCACTACCACCATTAACATCAATTTTTTTTAAAACAGGGAATGTAACACCATAATTTAATTGACAAAATTGAGTAATATCTTCATCTGTACCTGGTTCTTGATGACCAAATTGATTACATGGGAAACCCAAGATAACCAAACCAGAATCTTTGTATTTTTGACTTAAAGCTTCTAATTCTTTATATTGTGGAGTGAAACCACATTTGGAGGCAACATTAACAATCAAAACAACTTTACCTTCTAATTCAGAGAATGGGTAATCTTCACCAGTTTTGTCCTTTGGAGTTAACTTGTAGAATTCGGACATATTGTATTGTAGTGTATTGTAATGTAGTGTAGTCTAATGTAGTGTAGTGTGTTGTACTATACTCTGCTATTGTTCTATCTCTAATGAATACAACTGACTAATAATTGTAACTCGAGCCAAGACAAGACAGAATACAATTTCTCGATAATTCAGGTTCCTTATATACCACAAATTTGCAAACCCTGTTATTCTTCCAGTTCGGCCAGACTTTATCACACGATTTGTAAGAATTTGAAATTTCACTATGCAATGACGATGATGATAATGAAGCATTGGCGAAGTAGAGTAATGAAGAGTAGAGTAGAGTAATGTATTTAGGATGTAATTAGTAATGCTGAGTATATGTGGTTCAGTATGAGCATATGTTTTGGAATTGGAAGAGAGGGGAGGGCAAGCATACATTATGTAAAATAATGATTAGTTCTAGATTTGTACTATTCGTTAATTTCCCCTTAACATCAATTACAATTGGTAATGTTCAAGATGGGTGTAAATTTGATCAACTAATATTAATTTAATTGTATTTTAAATTACATGAACTACATGAATATGCTAAAAATGCTATGAAACTTTTACTTCCTTTCTTTTTTTTTTAGGTTAAATTAGTGTAAAATTATTTTTTAGCTTTTTGGAAAAAAGCATTACGTCTTTTAAATAAATCATTTGCCCATTCGTTAACTTCATCAGTCTTAATACTTGACATTGCACTCCAAAATTGTGATAATTCTTTTTCCCCATTAAATTTTTTTTCATATTCAAAACATTGAACTAACATTTCAAATTTATCAATATCTTTTACGTAACGTGCTTCAACTGAAGTAATATTTTCATAAGCTAACCAATCTTCTAACATTTCCTTTGCTGCAATTGGATTATATTTTGAAATATATTCATTACAAATATATTCAATTGTTGATAATTCACGACGATGTTTTTCTTCTTTACCAACTGGATCATTTGGTGTTAAATCACCAACTAATGCTTCTGCCAAATCATGAACTAATGCAATACGAACACATTTATCACGGTTTACTTTCTTATCTTTAATTAACATTGACGTAATACCCATTCTATACATATGATCAGCGATACTTTCACATTCCATAATCCCAAAATCTAACCAACCTGTTCTTTTTTGAATTTTTAATAATTGAATAATATTCAAAATAGCCAATACATAATTAGGATGTTCTTCTTCTAACAATTCTTTAACGTCTTGAGGGATATGATCTATTGGTTTCCAAACTTCACTCATTTTTTATTATGTTTTAAATATATCTATAAACTCTCACACTAAGATAATACAGTTAGAGTAATTTACTTTTGGCGGACTGACTATTCTAAAAGATTGCAATCCAACATAACCGAAAGAAAGGAAACAATTAAAAAAAAAATAACAAGTTAATTCAAAACCTATAAGTTTCATGTACCTCATGGGTTTATATATTGAGCTTTCAAGAATGTTTTAATCTCACTAATGGTATAGATGTGTGATATCTATGAGACCTTCTTGCACTGTACTGCATAGACATTTTTTTTTTTTTCACTTTAATACCCGATGAAATGTAAACAGCTGTTTACCCGATATGGTAAAGGCCAATACCATATAATTGCAACCAACAAATATGTCTTCGAAACTTTTATAATGTCAATTGTTATATGGATCAAGCAGATGCAGTAGAATTTTTTAAGAATTAACAGAGAATATGATGGTGGTTCAATGGTTTACAGATTATGACATTCGTTATATTACACATATCTCTTAATGGAAAAAAAACATGCAACAGTGTAGTCTTGTAAATGTACCTCGCAAACTTACATTATAGCATTAGTCAAGAGAATTAACATATATCGGTAACAAAATAACAGTTACTGCTATTTACCAATTTTTTACGACTGTAACTGCTTCTTTTATATTGTATGTTTTTATGACTATGTAACTATTTATGTTTAGAAATGAATTTTAAATAGAATTATAGAAATTCAGTAATGAATGCAAAAAAAGTGATTTTGTTTTATTAATGTAAATTAATTAATTTTACATAATGAAAGAAAGGAAAAGTATTAAATATAAAATAGGTTCAAAAAACTAAATTGAATGTTAAGAAGAAAAAAAACTTTGACATTTTTCCTTTCTTACCAAGCAAGATATTATTTTATAATACTTAAGCAATTAATTCAACAACACCACCAGCAGCCTTGATCTTTTCTTCAGCTAACTTGGAAACGAATCTGGCCTTAACAATGACAGGGACGTTTGGAATTCTACCTTTACCCAAGACCTTACCGTAACCGGCAGCTAAAGTGTCAATAACTGGAGCAGCAGACTTAGAGGATGACTTTAAGTATTCATCTCTCTTTTCTTCTGGAATTAAAGTCCATAACTTGTCTAAGTTTAAGACTGGTTTCCAGAAATGAGCTTGTTGCTTGTGGAAGTGTCTCATACCGACCTTACCGAAGTAACCTGGATGGTATTTATCCAAATTAATTCTGTGATGGTGCATACCACCAGCCATACCTCTACCACCTGGATGCTTTCTGTGCTTACCGATTCTACCGTTACCGGCTATAATTATAATATTAAAAATAAAATTTTAATCTTAAAGTTAGTATTTTTAATCGATTGTAATCTATAGATAGGAATGAAAGAATCGGTTGGCTAGTAATAGGTGATATCTTTAAATTTATCCTCATAAGAAATTATAAAAACCATTTAAATTCTAATAAACAAATATTAAACACTAACAATATATATACTTAGAACAAAATAGTTTAACTACTTTGATTAAAGTACACCAATATCTATTAGCACCTTTCTATGACTTCACAACAAGTAACGATTTGACAATCAATTTATTAAAGTTTATAATGGAAGAGTACTGAAGTACCGGTTAAACATCAAAATAAATTGATATTATAACTGATACTACTTTTAAATTCAAAAAAGAATCTAAAAGAACATCAACTACGATGTTGTAATAAACTTATAAAATAAACTGGATGTCAAATACAATACCAATTGTATAAATCATTAAATATATATATGTTCACTAATTTAGAATCTAATAATATTTCAATTTCAAATGAAGAAAACTTAGATAATCACCGCCTTGGTTCTTTCATTCCCTCTTCCAAATGGAATTACATACCTGAGACGTGACCTCTGTGCTTTCTAGTTTTAGTTAATCTGGTTGGCATTTTAGATTTTCTGTTACTTGGTTCTTTTTAAAGTAAAAAAACAATAATAAATATTGAAAATTAATTTTAAATAATACTAGAATTTTAACTTTAACTGCAGATATGTCCTATCTTATATATATATATATATATTGAAAATATTATTCAAGAATTGGAAAACTATTTGCGTTGCTCGTCGCAAACTTTTTTTCGGCAAATTTCCGAAAATAATTTTAACAAAATTAAAAAAAATAAAAAAACAAAAAAAAACGATACTAATATGTACGGGTGGATACCATAAACAGTCATTTGAATGTTAGATTGAATGCTTACTTATACTTGTTCAGTGATTGAAATGATATAAAGTAGAACTTTAGCAAATATGAATTTTTATTTGAGCTTTTTATGGGAATTATAAAAAGCTATGGAGATATGAGTGTTATTAATAGTAAATACAATAACAATAATAATAATAATATATATAAAGTAAATATGATTCCAAAAGAATGCATTAGGTTATATTAATAAGGTAATTAACGGACTTGAGCACCAGCAATAGAAGCAACTTTGAAAACATCACCGTTTTTGTTTGTTAACTTTCTGATTGGAGTTTCTTTATCTTCATCATCTTGGAAAATGACTTCTAAACTTTCATTAGTGGTGAAATGTGGTTGCAATTGTTCCCAGATCTTCTTCTTTGGATTCAATTGTTTCATTGGTTCGTCATCACCGAAACCAGCAAAGAAAACCTTATCACCAGCTTTTGAACCAGCAGGTGGTTCAACGAATTCAACTTTTTCGTCTGTAGAACCACATAAAACCATGGCGGTAGATTTAATACCTCTCATGTTAACTGGTTTTAAGTTACAAACAACAACGACATAACGTTCTTGCATAGCTTCTAATGAGAAATGTTTAACTAAACCAGAACAGACAGTTCTTGGACCTTCTTCATCACCAACATCAATAGTAGAAACATATAAAGAATCAGCATCTGGATGTTTGATAGCTTTTTGAATGAAACCAACACGGAAATCAATTGCAGAGGCTTTTGGTACTTCAGCTTCTTGCTTTTGTTGAGGTTGGTTAGCTTGCGCAGCTTTCTTAGCAGCTTTCTTAGCTTTAGCTTCTTCTCTTAATTTCTTCAAGGTTTCTTCATCTGGTTTACCTTTTGGACCCTTTGGTTTTTCTTCAGCTTTATTAGTTTCTTTAGTTTCCTTCTTTTCTTCGCCAACAACTGGTTTCTTCTTCTTTTCAATAACTTCACGTGGTAATTCAATATCATGATTTATAACTAATTTTTCTTCATTAGATACTTCTAATAAATTTTGTAAATAATCAGCCCATCTTAAAATATGTCTGTATTGGCCATATACTAAAGTAATATCTTTTGTGCTTGAGACTAATTCTTTGATTAATGGGAATACAACTCCAAAAACTTGAATGTCAATTGAAGTTGGTTTAAAAGTAGAACCAATAAAAGTAGAATCTCTCAAGGATAAGTTCAAGTCCGTTAAATTTTCTTTAACTTGATTAGTCTTTAAAATCGAGTCCCATTGAGAAACACTAGCTTGTTGTTCTCTGGATAATTCTTCAGTCTTTGAATCAATATTTAGTGATTGAAATTTAGTAATAAAGGCAGACATTGTGGTCACTATGTTTTGTCTAATTCATACAACAACAATTTCTTAAAAATTGTAAGTTAAGTGAACGAATTGAGAATATTTAAGTGATGTAATAATAGTAATAATAATATACTGATATCATTGATAAACAATTTATATGTAATATCAGCTTTTCATCAGTGAAATAAGGTAATTAATTATTCGTTGTAAGTTTGTTCGAAGACAAGAAAAAAAAAATGGGAAAAACTTGACATGTTGCGAAATATCTTTGTTATGGTAGGGCCGGGTAACTAGAGTGCTATTTTAGTGTAAAAGTATATATAGATTGTGCTTGAATATGAATAGAAAACCTAAGGGAAAGTCATGACAATTACAATTGAGTTTATTATTACATAACGTCTTTTTGGTTTTTATTAAATTACATTGTAGTACAGATTGAAGTTATTCTTTATATATCTAAATATTTATTGAAAATTAGAAATAACAATAAATGGAAAGAGGAAGTAGAGGAATGATAATTATGGTATCAATGAATATAAACGTAATACAATGCAAAAAAGGGGAAAAAAAGATAATATAGTAAAATCTCCTAATGATATATGCATTTAGATATATATTTTCTTTTCTCTCTCTTTAAAATGTATCTATTGTCTTAAGATATCTTCAATAAATTTTTTATAATCTATACCACCATCATTATCAACTTCAATACCTTTTAATAATTCATCAACTTCTTCATCAGATAATTTTTCACCTAAACCTGTTAACATATATTTTAAATCACCAACTGATACTTTACCAGTGTTTTCTTTATCAAAAACTTGGAAAGCTTTTAAGAAATCTTCGACTTTTGAATTAGTTGTAGAGATTAATAAATCTTTATTTGATTCAATTATATTCATTATATTTTCAAAAGTTAATTGTTGATCATTTGAAGTAGATAATATATCCGAAGTTTGTTGATTTGTTGGATTATAACCAATAGCTCTTAAATAATCACCAAATGATTCAGTTGATAGAAAACCTTGGTTTTTTTTATCAAATAAAACAAAAATATCTTTATTAGTTTTTTCACTTGACATTATTAAAAATGATGTTTAGAGTAGTTTCTTTGCGTTGGATGTATTATTTCTTTTATTCAAATGAATAACAACTATACACGACAATCAAGTATAGAACAGATGTATATATATATATATATTTGCACACGTATATCGCAATTAAGTTACTAACTCAGAATAATAATTTAGAATTCTGAATTTCAATTTCTATTCCAGTTGGGAGAGATCACAATAATTTGATCTTATTTCCTAATTAATTACAAAATGTAAACATAAAAATTGAAGTATGTCGTTGTGAATGACAGTTGCAACGCCGGGTAAATATGAGGATGTGGCATGCGTTTACCCTCCTTTGAGAGTGTTTTATAATCTTACTATTTACAACTAAATAGTAAGTTTATCTCTAAGAGGTCAGTTTGAACAAACGGTGTAATGGTACTGTTATTAAATTGTAGTACATATAACAACGAGAGGGAAACATGTGTAACGTACATATGTCTGGAAGAGGTTGTTCTCAAATATAGGCAACTATTTAAACCTAATCAAGCAACTCTCGTATATTATACAAAAACCAATATTCGAAATGTAAAACCAATAATGATAACCAAGGGATCATTTCTTTTCTCTCTTCCTCTTTCTCTGTATTTGTCTTTTTTATTTTTATTATTGATGCATACAAGTACGCACCCATTACATACGAAACATTATATTTTATTTTTAGAACCGAACTGAAAATTTTACGGATTTACGGATTTACAGATTAACGGTTTTTTGGTATTGACGTTCTACACGTCTTTGTTACTCATCTTTTCGAGCTGAGATCGGATCTTGCCGAAAACCAAAAAAAAAAAAAAAAAAACAAAGAAAACTAGGAAGAGAAACGAGAGAAAAGAATTTTCTTTTCTTTTTCTGCGTTACTTTAGTTTATTATTCCTGCTCTGTTTTAGCATTTGTTAAACTACTGTTTATTTGTTTAACTATTCATTTTCTTCATACAATGACAAGAATACACAGCATGCATGTATTTCTAATATCTTGCACATGTATGTTTGAGATTTATAATATTCGCATTAAAATTTACATTTGGTATTTCTGTCACGGAGTATAATAAATAATTCACATATTTATAGGTAAATATGTCCTATATACATACCTCATCTCATCTTCGTTCTCCTTTTATTTGCATATGAACTTTTCATTTACGTGAAATTTTAAGCTCATCGTTTTAAAATTTCAAAATGATATACACTTGTATTTGTACTTCATTTATGTGCGATTTTTTTTTAACTAGATATATTTTATTTTTATTGTCAAACATAAAAGAAAAAAAAAGAAAAATTTTCATAAAAGAAATATCAAATAATAATTAGCTATCAACAATTTCAACATACTAATTATATATGGAAGATCTGTGGTAAGTGTATGGAAATAATTCCAAACCTAAAAAGTTGGTATTGCTGTTCCTATTGTTATTGCTTATGTTTTCTCGAATTTTAATTTCTGAAATCGATCTCTTGTACTTTTTTTTCTTTCCATTTTTAGCTAATAATTTCGTTCAATTATTATTATTTTTTTCATTCTCCCTTCTGCTATTTCAATGAATTTTCATCATAGGTCATCGCCTTTATTAGAATTAACATAATGTTTGATGGCATAATTAGTAACACATCCTAGTTAATGATAATTGATATTTGTAAAGTTTTCTTCTAACAAATTTTCTTTTTTAAATTAATCAAAATTGAATAAATGAGAAAAAAATCTTGTTAATAAATAATATTGTATAATATAGTTGATACTTAACAGTTATACAATTCAACATTATTTGTTCTCTGTTCAACATAGAAAAAATTTTGAAATCACTCATTTTTCGGATAAACTTATAATAAAGAGAATTGAATATATTCAAGATTATTTACATTTTATCTTCATATTTTTCTATTGGAAGTCTCTCATTTTCATTATTTGTAATATTCATTTAACAGAAAGATAATTATTAGGTTGAAATTAAATCATCAAGACCAGATGAGTAATATGAACACTGATAATAACCAAAGGTCTAATGCAACAATTGGTGCTGCTGGACCTTTATACAATGCTTTCCAGCCGAATAATGAAAATACCATTAGTAATGGCAATAACAATAACTTTTTGATGAATAGTAATTTTACATCTAATACATATAATAGCAATGCTATGAACAATAGTAATTGCAAGAACAATCATAATAATAATAATAATAATAATAATAATAATAATAACACTAATAAGACATTTAATAATAATAATAACAGTCATAATAATAACAGAAATAACAGACATTATAATAACTCATTAAACATGCATAACAATAACAATAATCATAGTAACAATAATCATCATAATTATCATAACAATAACGGTAATCATAACAATAATCAACATCATAATAATAACAATACTCATCATAATTATAATAACAATCATAATAATCATAATAATAACGGCAATCATACCAATAATCATCATCATAATAATAATCATAACAATAAAGGAAATCAAAGATACAACCCAACTTCACCTGATTCACCATGGTATGAAAAAGTGTGTGCTTTTGAAGATTGTGTCTCTCAAACATTGTACATGTCTCAAACTCCAAGAAGAAAGAATACAAAAAGTAGATCAAACGGTAACCAACCAAACTCTGCTACTAATCCAATATTTTGGGATTCTATTGGTAGAGCAATGGGATTATACCACGATTTAATCACAACACCTGAACTAAATTCAGATCGTGTTTCAAAATTGGTCCATTTATTACATAATGGGTTAAGAGCAAACAGAAATCAATTAACAAGAATGAATAAAAAACCGGATTATGACTCTCAATCATTCCATAAGGAAATGACGAATTATTTATGTAAGTCATTGAGACAAATATCCCAAGACGTTTTAGGCAATAAAGTTGAATTAAATGAGTACGGTGCAATGCATTTAATTACAGCTTTTAAAGAACTATTACTTTTTGAAGAATCTGTTGAAATTTGGAAAACAGCAATTAATGGAACAAATACTTTTACTTCAAACATTTTCTTAAATCCAAGAGTAGTAGGTGTCATATTACCAATATTATATGATAATGGTGTGGCATATCCAGAAATTCAATCATTATATGAAAAATCATCATCAATGATTAATTATTTTCACCCAAATTTATCAGTAGGTATGATCAGAGCATCTTTATCAGCTGGTCAAAATGATATGGCTTTAAAATTATTTCAAAAATTATGTCAAGAATCAACTGAGATGAAATATGGTTACTTGATTGAGACGCATTTATCATTCATTGGTGAATGTAAAGATTTACATGTTGCTCAAACCTTTTTTGATAAGGCATTAAATGATGAAATGCCTTATAAGATTGATTTACAAGTTTCATACGTAAAATCGTTTTTAAGAAATATCTGGAATCAATTACATGATTTCAATCGTGTTTATGAAATTTGGTATATTTCTTCTTTACACTACGGTAGAGAAGTTAACCATGGTATTTCATCTTCCCTGAATGACACATTTTTCGATATTTTTTTCGAAAATTATGCTACTGATAAAATCCAAGGTTTCCAAACTTTACAAAGCATCATTCAAACATACAACACTATTAAATCTATTGATGAACCATTTTTCAATATTATTTTAGCTAAATGTACCATTTGGCATGATCGTGGTATAATCGAATATATTGATAGGGGATATGACTTGTTTAATACCCCAAAAACAATTGTTGCTTACAGAATTCTTTTGAAATCAATGGGTTCCGTTGACTATGCAACAAACGAAGAAATTTTACAAAGATGGATAGATTTAATTTGTAAATCAGATGAAGTTGGACAAAAATTTATTGCGAATGCAGACTGGGCAGCGTTAAGAGATGCCACTGTTACTTGGACTCAATTAAATTCAATATCGACACCTATGTCTATCTCCATGTCCTCTGATAAAGACATTAATCAATTAACATCTAGTACCAGTGAAACAGGTACAACAGCGGTTCCTACTCCAACAGGTTCACCTAACAGTAGTACCAGCGCAAGTACAAAAGGTATGTTTTCCAGAGTTCCATCAAGAGAAAATGTAGATTTCTCTCATCCAGCTTTAGCTGCAGCAAATGCGTCGGGTGCCTTTGATGATATGGCATCTCAAAATGCTGCTGCTGCTGCTGCTGCTCTTTCAGCAAAGGGAACCGCACTTGGAATTAGTTCCCCAGGTTATGAAAGAATGATTCTTTATTTGAAGATTGTCAAAAGTTATTCAAGTTTTTGTCGTGACTCTAGACAGTTAACAAGATTAACTTCTGGTACAGCTGTTAAATATTCTTGTTTACAACCTGCTTTAAAAAAATTCGCTAATTTAGACGTTTCTGATATTCCTATTCCCCAATTGCATAACTTGAAACCAACAGCATAATGTTCCAATGCTGTATCAATTTCTTATTGAAAATTTATTGGTTTTCTTCTTTATAAATTAGCATATTAAAAAGACATATCATATATAGGCATATTTGTATCATATTATATACTAAGCATTATAGAAATTATAGATTTACACTAATTTAAACATTCATTAGTCCATCCAAGAGTTGTCTTTTCCCTTCTGTCTACGGAGAATTTGTGACTTAAATAGTTCATATAATATTCCATTTCACTATGAAGGGTGGTAATAGGATATTATTACATAAGATAGCATTACCAATACAGTGACTGTTACACCCATGCCTTTTCCAACATCAGCACACCCACGCTTTTGCTCAATATTTCATTTTTTTTCAAAAACAAAATGAAATTGGAATGCTGGCATTCAATTTGCGTCCGTCAAACAGAAAACAGAAATTGCGCAAATAACAACAACACAACAAATTATCCCTCTACCAAATAATTGAAACTAGCTGTTTCTCACCAGGTTAAACAATATAGATTACTGGGCATACCGGCTCCCCACAAGGAGCATATTGGCAAGGAACAGTGGTAATTCTGCCTTTCGAATTATCTTGAAATCTTTTTTCCAGTAGAGACTCTCGGTTTAGTTGCGTGCCATTACAATTAATCTCTTTACTATTCTACTGCCGGTTTCCATGTTCACTTTAATGTACTACTTACTTACTACTCAAAATACAGGTTAATTAATGATATAGAAATATATCCATGTGTAAAATTTTATATATATAAATGCTTATTCCATATGTCTTAATTTATTCTTTCCTTAAATCACCAAGTCAGTCTAAGGGTATGTAATTAATACATAATGGTTAAAAGAAGAAGGAGAATAGTGTTATTCTAACAATCTTTTTAAACCAAAAAAAATAAAATGAGAAAATGAAAGATAAGTTTTTTTTAAAGTTAGAGAGTAATATAAGTGAATTAAACATAATGTTATTCAATGTAAAAATTTGTGGATATACAGAGAAGGTGATGAGATAACTGATTAAGTTATTATTTCTACAATAGAGAAAATAGTAAAAATGAAATAATATTTGAGTTCATTGATTTATATGTATCCCATGATACAGTTTATATTGAAAAGTGAACTTAAAACAATACGTATTGTAATTTATGGGTTCTGATTCGACAAGATATGTCAAATGAGAAGATAACTTATGATTTTAAACACCCATTTTTTTGGAACTTTAATTTTTGCTTATCAATGTCATTATTCTCATGAAGTTTCTAAAGTCTATTTTTTTTTTACTAACAATTTAAAATAATGAGTATTCATTAAATTTAAACAGAAAATTATCAAATATGCCTCCAAAGCAACAAATCTCTAAAGCTGCTAAAGCTGCTGCCGCTATGGCTGGTGGTAAGAAATCTAAGAAGA